>CM040398.1:9226515-9437473 GCA_022702515.1 Ilyophis sp. 1 JC-2022 | reverse complement strand
CAGGACAAAGAAAATATGTTTAATGTTTTACCTAATCAAATTTATTTCTGTAAATATACACTAATTACAAATTTGATGCCTGCAACACGTTCCAAAAAAGTTGGGACAGGGGCAAAAAAAACTGGGAAGTTCAAAAAACACCCGTTTGGAACATTCCACAGGTAAACCTGTGATGCTATCATGACTGGGTATAAAAGGATATCAAAAGACTATTGATATCTTATTTTTTGATACTCCTACAAGCGATACTATAACCTCTCTGCATTTGAATGGATCTCTATGGGAACTGGGGGTGGGACTAGATTAAGCTGTAAATTACACGGGAATAGTATGGAAACCATGGTTGGCTAAATGGCTGTAAGTCATCAAGGGTCTGCGGTAGTAAACAAGCCTCTAACCATCACTCTGCTGCCGGATATGCAGTAGATATGGATGGATCACTTCAAGGGTTGTTTCTCCTGACTTATTTTTCCATAGAGTTCAAGAGAAAAGGAGCTGTTCCGAGTTTTACTCAGTGCAGTTATCCAGCTAACTCAGTAATCCTACTTGATACAGGTTGTGTCCGAATCAAAGCCCAATCTACTGCGTCCTGTCTCCTGTGTACAGCGTACTGGCAGATGTATGCCATTTAATGTGCACTGCTATTATAACCATTTTCCAACAATTTTCTCTAAATCCGGAACCCTCCAAAACCTGAAACATGGACTCAAAAAAGCAGTTCCAAGTTTTAGTGCAGTTATTCAGCTAACTGAGTAATCCTGCTTCATGCTACAGGCTCCAGGGGAGTATACTACAAAGTGGGATTACTGAGTTAGCTGGATAACTGCACTGAGAAAAACCCAGAACCTTGCCAAATCTGGAACGTGGACTGAAGTAAAAAGAGCTACTCCAGGTATTACTCAGTGCAGTTATCCAGCTAACTCAGTAATCCTGCTTTGTAGTATACCCCCTGAGAGCACTAGCTCAGAATATAAAGGTTGCAGGGATGTAAACAAAGAATTTGCTGGCTTGCCATGTCTTTGCTGTAATAACAAAGGCTAACTTTCTGTCATGTTTATAACATATGACAGGATTCAAAGCTTAGGCCCCCTATATATTCGTTTTATGAATTGTCTGTTATGTATAATTAATATTTAAATATATAAATATTACATATAATACACATGTGATGGTGCAATATGAAAAATTACATGAATTACTTCAGTTATGCTGCCTCATTGCCCATGCCAACATGAATCATGGTAATTAACGCATACAACATACAGCACAGCACGCGTGTGTAGGCGACCCTGACATTCTGAGAAATGCAACTAAATAAAAAAAATAAAAAATGCCATCCGCTACAAATGGAAGTTCTGAAATATGGAAGCATAATAAAACAAATCATATTTGAGAAACTAGGGTGTCTCGTGGTGTAACCAGAGTGTGACGTCAGCGGTTTGAATCCGGTCGGGCGACCTTTGACCTCTCCCGATTCTTCCCGTCTCTCTACACTGTTGCTGTCCAATAAAGCTAAAAAAAAGCCCTAAAATAATATATATTTTTTTTATATGAGAAACTAGCTGCCAGAGAGTACAGCTTATGAGACGAAACAAAACAAACCTGCTACGCTAGTGAACCATCCTCAGCCATAAGTTCCTCTGATACACGGTTACAACTATGAGTTCGAACTCAAACAGACCGTAATCACACTATTCTAAGCTGTGGACAAAAAAAAACGAGTAAAACATTGCTTACAAAATAACCAAATAAAGCTTCATAATGGCAAAGGAATGGTTTGATTGTTGATTGGATATCTCCTTGCAACAGCTAGTGATGCTTTACTGAGTATCATATTCTATTTTTGTTCAATATCGAGTAATAAATATTATTTTCATAATATCCTAAATGCACATATTGTACATTTCTAATTAAAATAAAATATATCAATTAGCCAATTATTCATACCATCATATTTTTTTGACCATAATTGTAAGGTTGTATCATCCACATTAAGACCATGGATACAAGATTCAAGGGACAGTTGATGACAGTAGAGGACAAAAGGTAGCCTTAGCTGCACCATGGTAAACAACAATATCACTCCACTAAGGGCACTGGACAAACATCAAATATTACTGTGACGACACTGTCATTATGTGACCAGGTCACCACACATAAATAAACACATGCAAGAATAAAATCTCATGAGTCCTGTCAATCGCGCTCATGACTTCTGAATTAAGTTTAAGTGCCCTGACTGGACAATAAGAAAGTTATAGCACCGCAGTGAATTTCAATTGCGCTGAAGATTTTATCACAGTTGTCAGAGATATGGGAACATATTTCTTCCTCAGTCACGTGACTCTGAAATCACAACTCCAGGCCCCTCTCTCTCGCTCTCTCGCTCACTGTCACACTAAGGCAGTACGAGGTTAGCTCTAAAAATAGATTCCAATTTCAGCAACAATTTAACAACAAAATGTGATTTGGATGAATATGAGGCGAAGAAGAGTGTGAATTGTCTCTTTTTCAGCTGGTGTGCTACTGGCAGGGAGGGAGGGAGCAGGGAGCGACGAGGAGGTGCTGCACCTCCCTTCTCTAATCCCCACACAGTCTGTCTTCATGTTCATTCCAGCCCACTTGCTGCTCCTCTTCCTGTCACTCAAACAGCAGGAGGCTCTGCTCCTCTTCCTGTGACTCAACCAGCAGGAGGTTCTGCTCCTCCTCCTCTTCCTCTGACTCAAACTGCAGGAGGCTCTGCTCCTCTTCCTCTGACTCAACCAGCAGCGTTTGGTACAGTCTGATCAGCATCTTGTAGTCTTTCTACCACCCCCCCCCACCCACCCACCCACCCACCACCACCCCACCACACACACACACACACTTCTACCCGCTCCATTACAGCTTTCACCCTGTCTAATAACCACAACACAAAAAAACTGTGTTGAAATGTGATAATTGCTGCCATTTTCCCACTCGACGTGCTCCTTGCCAGACGCAGAATCTGTGCATGTGATAGGAGGACATTTCTGAAACAGTAACTGGAAATGCTGTGCAAAGTTGATAAAGGTCACAAGCAGGAGAGACGAGGCATGCTATTTGGCCATTTACATGTAATACCATGTGCCCACAAATATCTACACAAAAATGTGACATGTAATAGCACGTGCCCACGAATATATACCCAAAGATGGGATCCCAGCCAGATATTGTTGGCATTGTCTCTCCCCTTAGAAACCTTACTTGAAAGTTATGTCACAAGACTAATAATTTAGGTTTTCATGTCAAACAGTGATACATTTTACAACACAAACTGCCTTTTGAATAGCATTTCTTTGAAAATGTGTTGTAATTTTTTAGATGTATTTTAGCCTGTACGTTACTTAACGGTAATTTTTACACTGGTTTTCCACAGGTTTGCCTCCCTGCATGTTTTCATTCCATGTTAGTTTCTTTTCATTTTTAATGCCATGAATCACACAGGTATACCCTGGAAGGCATAAACAGCCCTCAAGCCTGGGTGCTTTTCCTTGCACCTAGAAATGCTGTAACTAAAACGACCGGCAATTAAATTCATCATATAATTTGTGCTACACAATGTTTGTTCCACATCCAGGCTTATAACCCATAGTTACAAATTCAATGCACATCTGGATGCATAAACAAGCTAAAATTAAAATACTGAAAATAAGATAGCAAGTCGGTGGCTTAGGCTAGCCAAATTAAGAACAAAATAATTAACTGCACAAATCACATAGATACAATCACAATCAGGAAAAAATGTATTGGCTATGTTCACTTACTGTTAGCTAAGTGGTTTCATTTTAATTAACTTATTCTACAACAAATGTTGGACAGATTCTTGGGCATCGATGTTTGCGGCAACAACAAAAAAAGCTGTGAATTTTGGAACCCAGTCAAACCCCATTCTTTACTCTCATTGGACAAACATGACATTTTATTCACCCTATCGAACATGACATTTAATCCAAGCTATCAAATTTAGCAAATGCACACTCTAGCTGGCATTCTAGATTTTGAGAGCATAGCAATAAGCTTTAACAGAACTTATTTAAAAGGTCCTTCTATAAGGTGTTGATAGATTGCATTTCACCTGATTTCTTAGGTCTCATAAAAAAGTGGATGGAAATACACCCTGCTGTAACTGTATGTTACGCTAATAAAACTGTTACAGTATACTGGCAGGACAATAGTGCAAGGCAATGACTTTAGCATAATTATTTTATGAAAATAATTTATTCAGGAACTGCATACCCAGAGAAACCTAACCGGATCGATGGTACCTAATGATACTTTCATTTTTATATTATAGATGAAAGGGTTGTGATCTACAGACAGTGTATGCTGTTATGGAATAAAGTTGCCTAATGTATAAGCCAGGGCAAACTAATTAATAAAAATTTAAAAATTTCTGCAAAAATGTATTTCACACTTGGAAATCTACTATGGTAAGTGAAAATACGTTTTAATTACATTTTTTTAAAAATTTTAAATGCTTAAATATTTTAAATGTGATTTTTAAAAAGAACAGCTTATTTTAGGTACTCAGAGTACTGCTAAATATAAAACTAACAAAAGATACAAATATAAAAGATATTAAACACAGAACGTTTCTTGCAGCAGGTCATTTCCGCTGCTCTATAAAAGAGAAACTGTCTCCATAAAATGTTAGGAGACAAACTGACAACCCAGAAAGCATCGCACAGACAGAGAGCATGTGAAGGGAAGCTCACAAAGAGAGTCAAAAACTCAGTGGGGTGTGTGTGTGTGTGTGTGTGTGTGTGTGTGTGTGTGTGTGGTGGGGGGGTTAATGGTTAATGGAGAGGGTGGGGCAGGAAATAGTTCCATGCTGAGAGAGCAGGAAGTACTGATGTCTATCAGCTCAGCAGGAACTCTCTATGGACCTGGCAGAGAACTAAGCACTCCCACACAGTCCACCCAGCTACATGGGCCCTGATTTACCAAAACCTTTTAGCACACGCAAAACTAACAACACACCCAATGATTGGCGCAAAACAAATACCGTAACCAATTACTAAAAAGGCTTTGCACATGCTAAAGGTCTTAGCAAATCAGGCCACATGCTGTACCATCCACGTCTACAGTGTCTTTATCAGCTTATCATCTATAATGGTGCTGCTCCGGAGCTGCTCTCACAGACGCGGGTTCACAGAAACACCATCTGTTCGGGTTATTTGTTCACTTTAAAAGGGCTGTCCTCTCTTCGGCCAGCTCTTAGTGAAAGTTGCATCTTACGGGGGGGGGGGAAGGCTCTGCCAGAACGGCGCCACCGTCGGTGAGGACTGATTAGCCGCGCCCTGAGGAGACTGGATCCAGCTCGACTTCACAGAATGGCAGTTAAAAAGGGGCTGAAAGGCCTTGCAGAGTTTAGCCTCCCCATAACTTTCTCACAAGTCAGCTAATCTTTGTATTCATACCGCACTCTTACGGTACATAAAACTTTACACTGTGGAGCCTTGGAGCCAAAACCGAGCAGAACGGCACATTTCTCAGCCGGAGCGCCGAAGATCAAACAGCTGAGACCTTTGACTCTAGTCTCCGCTGCCTTCATCCGCACTTCACTCTGCCGGACCAGACAGACCGCTCTCTACATAAACAACACCCAATAGAAGAGAACAGGACACAAACCTGGCTTACTATTTCCTCATTTGTATCCAACTAACACGTACACACACACACACACACACACACACACACGCACGCTCACACACGTGAATGCACACACAGACACACACACACACACACACACCCACGCACACGCACACATGTGAATGCACACACAGACACACACACACACACACCCACGCACACGCACACACGCACACGAATGCACACACGCACACACACACGCGAATGCACACACGCACACACACACACACGCACACACACACGCACACACACACACACGCACACACACACGCACACACACACGCACGCACACGCTTCCTCAAATAATACACAGTGAGGAAATGGAAGGCATGTAAGATATAAAAGCGATGTTCAAAGAGCAGACGTTAAGGAGGAGTGAGAGGCGAGGTAGCTGAAAGGGAGGAGTAAGCCAGGGGGATGTTTTGAAGTCGACGCTAATTAAAGTGAAAAGGGGAAACTTGAGACATTAAAGCAGCAGAATGCTTTGCCGAGAAGAGGTCCCCCACCACCCAATCTAAAGTAGGGAATCTGAGACTGGGGCCCAGGGAGACTCAGGGGGTTGATGGGAGAAATCCCAGGGGCTCCTCAGGAAAAAAAATTCAAATAAAATTAAAATTAAACATTTTTCATTTGAAGAACATTTCCATCCTCCTGTATTCTAATCTTTAAGATAAAATATACCGCGTCTGATTCAAATATTTATGTCGTTTTAAATAGATTCAATCATAGAACTTGATTACATCACACTCTAGACAAGGTCCCGTGCACAAGTCTGTTCAATAGACAATGATGACAAGAGTGAAGTGCATTAAAGAGGTACAGGTCATTTTAGGGGGTTCTTGAGATGTTAGTTTGTATCTAACCCCCAGAACACTGTGGACACTGGAAGAAATGACCTGAAAAATTTTGACGTATTTGCAATGGCCTAATCTTCATGGTGTTGACGGTTGCTCTCCGACCATAAAATCTATTCACCGTGAACACCTACAGGCCCGCGTTGTGTTGCAATGCGAGCGAATGTTGGGGAGTGTGTGCCGCTTCGCTAGAATAGTGTGAGTGTACAGCAAATCCTGTCTGCATGGCAAATGCACTCAATGTTACGACACTGCAGTTGAATTGGGCTCTACCCGACTGCTGTTTATTTATTTATTTTTTATTTTTGTTAAACTGTGCTTTGGATAAATTTAAAAAAACAGAAATGTATGTGATGGACACAACGGCAAAAACAAACAAGCTGACTCAGAATGAGTCTGTGGTTATTTTTGGATGGTTACATAAACACAAATGAATCCAATTCATAATGATTCAGCAGGGTGATATTTGATTCCTTCCCCTGATAAACTACACACCTGTTTGTAAACTTGCATTGAGCATATATTGCCTTTTTAATTACATTGCTTACCTGATTGGATAACTGCATTGAGTCGAGTCGTTTCTTTTAGCATGCCTGAAACATGGACAATGTGGTGATAGTTTTTCTGTGTTTGGCACACCCCAAATTCACCAGCATCGTTAACACTACTATAGTACTGACACTGAAAATGATCACGTTTGGCGACTGTGATCTTAAGGCAAAAGGATGCTAAAAGAGGAGCGCTGTGACCTAAAGGCAGCGGAGAACAGCGCTTTGTGGCTTAAAAGACGCCGAGAGGAAATTTGTGGCTTAAAGGCAGCCGTCCAGAAGAGCTTCAGGACTCCGTGAGACCTTGTGAGGACGGTTTCATCTGCTAATGGCTATTGTGAGCGGAGGATCGTGACTTACAGCACACTGCAGAAAGAGCTCCATGCCCCCAGGGCTTTTGTAAAAAGAACCGTGAGCCAAAGGACACTGTGTGAAGGGATTTAGGGCAGCCACGGATTCCCTGACCCGCTGTTTTTCGACGGGTTAAGCCCGGAGCCATCGCCGCCGTTACCGCCATTACGCCAACTGTGCCAATGCCGGCCAGATCACGCGCAAATGGAGAGGCCAGGCAGGTGTGTATCTATCTACGGCAGCAGGGTACTGCAGTCCAGCCAGTCCGGCAGAGAGAGCCATTGAGAAACAGGCTTCGGATATAGCGATACAAACAGAGAAACAGTCAAGAGGGGAATTAACATCAGTCTCGAGTGAATTCTGCAACACTCTCTCATGCTCTCTCTCTCTCTCTCTCATTCTCTATCTATCCATCTCTCTCTCATGATCCCTCTCTCATTCTCTATCTATCTCTCTCTCTCTCATGCTCTTTCTCTCTCTCCCTCTCTCTCTCTCTCTCTCTCCGCTGTATTCAGTAAGGGATCAGAGTGAAAAGAGACATCATTTCAGGGGACTGAGGCACAATTTCATTTTCAGGGAAATTCTGTTTTCATTCATAACGTACAGCATAAGCTGATCAAAACAAATATGAGCATAAAGCCTCACTGGATTCTCGCAGCCAGTGCATAACACCACAATAAGCACAAAACTGCATTTGTTACAACAATCAGCGAGGCTAGATAAAATATTCATGGCGTTATCTTCCTTGCATTTATATTATTGCAGAAGTAAAAAACAACGCCTCACAGTCCACTGTTATGTAGACCTAAAATATATTAACCGATTGATTATTGAGGGGTAAGATATATTAACCGATTGATTATTGAGGGGTAAGATATATTAACCGATTGATTATTGAGGGGTAAGATATATTAACCGATTGATTATTGAGGGGTAAGATATATTAACTGATTGATTATTGAGGGGTAAGATATATTAACTGATTGATTATTGAGGGGTAAGATATATTAACTGATTTATTATTGAGGGGTAAGAAATATTAACTGATTTATTATTGAGGGGTAAGATATATTAACTGATTGATTATTGAGGGGTAAGATATATTAACCGATTGATTATTGAGGGGTAAGATATATTAACTGATTGATTATTGAGGGGGAAGATATATTCACTAATTTATTATTGAGGGGTAAGATATATTAACTGATTGATTATTGAGGGGTAAGATATATTCACTGATTTATTATTGAGGGGTAAGATATATTAACTGATTGATTATTGAGGGGTAAGATATACAATGGGGGAAATAAGTATTGGACACGTCAACAATTTTATTATCAAACATATTTGCAATGTAGCTATTCACATGAGATTTTGACCAGACATTGGTATTAACTCAATAAAACTACACAGCTAAAGAAATTGTAATGTTCCTATTCTTTAAGAAAGTTATGTGCAATAAAGTGAAATGACACAGGAAAAAGTATTGAACACGCTAAATTAAATGTATTTAATACTTGGTAGAAAAGCCATATTTTTTATATTTGGTTGCATATCCTTTGCATGCCATGACTTTATGATGTCTGTGACCCAACAACATCAAAAGGCTCTTGATATCTTATTGGCTGGTCCTCTTACAAGCGATACTATAACAGCTCTGCATTTGAATGGATCTCTATGGGAATTGGGGGGTGAGACAAGATTTAGCAGTAAATTACACTGGAACAGTATAGAACACATGGTCGGCTAAGTGGCTCTAAGTCATCAAGGGTCTGATGTATTAAACAAGCCTTTAACCATCACTCTGCTGCCAGAAATACAGTAGATATGGAAGGATCACTTTAAGGGTTGTTTCTCCTGACAGATTTTCCTATTGAACTCTATGGAAAAATAAGTCAGGAGAAGAAACCCTTCAAGTTATCCATCCATATCTACTGTATTTCTGGCAGCAGAGTGATGGTTAAAGGCTTGTTTAATACATCAGACCCTTGATGACTTAGAGCCACTTAGCCGACCATGTGTTCTATACTGTTCCAGTGTAATTTACTGCTAAATCTTGTCTCACCCCCCAATTCCCATAGAGATCCATTCAAATGCAGAGCTGTTATAGTATCGCTCGTAAGAGTACCAGGAAACAAGATATCAAGAGCCTTTTGATGTTGTTGGGTCACAGACATCATAAAGTCATGGCATGCAAAGGATATGCAACCAAATATAAAGAATATGGCTTTTCTACCAAGTATTAAATACATTTAATTTAGCGTGTTCAATACTTTTTTCCTGTGTCATTTCACTTTATTGCACATAACTTTTTTAAAGAATTGGAACGTTACAATTTCTTTAGCTGTGTAGTTTTATTGAGTTAATACCAATGTCTGGTCAAAATCTCATGTGAATAGCTACA
This sequence comes from Ilyophis sp. 1 JC-2022, assembly GCA_022702515.1. Classification (NCBI taxonomy): domain Eukaryota; kingdom Metazoa; phylum Chordata; class Actinopteri; order Anguilliformes; family Synaphobranchidae; genus Ilyophis; species Ilyophis sp. 1 JC-2022. The sequence continues at coordinate 9,427,643 of CM040398.1, read as the reverse complement.
TTGGAAATATGTTTGATAATAAAATTGTTGACGTGTCCAATACTTATTTCCCCCATTGTATATCTTACCCCTCAATAATCAATCAGTTAATATATCTTACCCCTCAATAATAAATCAGTGAATATATCTTACCCCTCAATAATCAATCAGTTAATATATCTTACCCCTCAATAATAAATTAGTGAATATATCTTCCCCCTCAATAATCAATCAGTTAATATATTCTATTACCCCTCAATAATCAATCGGTTTAATATATCTTTACCTCAATAATCAAATCTAGTTAATATATCTTACCCCTCAATAATATAATCGAGTTGAATATTTCTTACCCGCGCTCAATAATAAATCAGTTAATATATCTTACCCCTCAATAATCAATCCGTTAATATATCTTACCCCTCGCATGAATAATCAATCAGTTAATATATCTTACCCTCAATAATCAATCGGTTAATATATCTTACCCCTCAATAATCAATCGGTTAATATATCTTACCCCTCAATAATCAATCGGTTAATATATCTTACCCCTCAATAATCAATCGGTTAATATATTTTAGGTCTACATAACAGTGGACTGTGAGGCGTTGTTTTTTACTTCTGCAATAATATAAATGCAAGGAAGATAACGCCATGAATATTTTATCTAGCCTCGCTGATTGTTGTAACAAATGCAGTTTTGTGCTTATTGTGGTGTTATGCACTGGCTGCGAGAATCCAGTGAGGCTTTATGCTCATATTTGTTTTGATCAGCTTATGCTGTACGTTATGAATGAAAACAGAATTTCCCTGAAAATGAAATTGTGCCTCAGTCCCCTGAAATGATGTCTCTTTTCACTCTGATCCCTTACTGAATACAGCGGAGAGAGAGAGAGAGAGAGAGAGGGAGAGAGAGAAAGAGCATGAGAGAGAGAGAGATAGATAGAGAATGAGAGAGGGATCATGAGAGAGAGATGGATAGATAGAGAATGAGAGAGAGAGAGAGAGAGCATGAGAGAGTGTTGCAGAATTCACTCGAGACTGATGTTAATTCCCCTCTTGACTGTTTCTCTGTTTGTATCGCTATATCCGAAGCCTGTTTCTCAATGGCTCTCTCTGCCGGACTGGCTGGACTGCAGTACCCTGCTGCCGTAGATAGATACACACCTGCCTGGCCTCTCCATTTGCGCGTGATCTGGCCGGCATTGGCACAGTTGGCGTAATGGCGGTAACGGCGGCGATGACCCCCTGTTTGATGGAGCCTGGCCCTCTGCTCGGGCTTAACCCGTCGAAAAACAGCGGGTCAGGGAATCCGTGGCTGCCCTAAATCCCTTCACACAGTGTCCTTTGGCTCACGGTTCTTTTTACAAAAGCCCTGGGGGCATGGAGCTCTTTCTGCAGTGTGCTGTAAGTCACGATCCTCCGCTCACAATAGCCATTAGCAGATGAAACCGTCCTCACAAGGTCTCACGGAGTCCTGAAGCTCTTCTGGACGGCTGCCTTTAAGTCACAAATGTCCTCTCGGCGTCTTTTAAGCCACAAAGCGCTGTTCTCCGCTGCCTTTAGGTCACAGCGCTCCTCTTTTAGCATCCTTTTGCCTTAAGATCACAGTCGCCAAACGTGATCATTTTCAGTGTCAGTACTATAGTAGTGTTAACGATGCTGGTGAATTTGGGGTGTGCCAAACACAGAAAAAACTATCACCACATTGTCCATGTTTCAGGCATGCTAAAAGAAACGACTCGACTCAATGCAGTTATCCAATCAGGTAAGCAATGTAATTAAAAAGGCAATATATGCTCAATGCAAGTTTACAAAAGGTGTGTAGTTTATCAGGGAAGGAATCAAATATCACCCTGCTGAATCATTATGAATTGGATTCATTTGTGTTTATGTAACCATCCAAAAATAACCACAGACTCATTCTGAGTCAGCTTGTTTGTTTTTGCCGTTGTGTCCATCACATACATTTCTGTTTTTTTAAATTTATCCAAAGCACAGTTTAACAAAAATAAAAAATAAATAAATAAACAGCAGTCGGGTAGAGCCCAATTCAACTGCAGTGTCGTAACATTGAGTGCATTTGCCATGCAGACAGGATTTGCTGTACACTCACACTATTCTAGCGAAGCGGCACACACTCCCCAACATTCGCTCGCATTGCAACACAACGCGGGCCTGTAGGTGTTCACGGTGAATAGATTTTATGGTCGGAGAGCAACCGTCAACACCATGAAGATTAGGCCATTGCAAATACGTCAAAATTTTTCAGGTCATTTCTTCCAGTGTCCACAGTGTTCTGGGGGTTAGATACAAACTAACATCTCAAGAACCCCCTAAAATGACCTGTACCTCTTTAATGCACTTCACTCTTGTCATCATTGTCTATTGAACAGACTTGTGCACGGGACCTTGTCTAGAGTGTGATGTAATCAAGTTCTATGATTGAATCTATTTAAAACGACATAAATATTTGAATCAGACGCGGTATATTTTATCTTAAAGATTAGAATACAGGAGGATGGAAATGTTCTTCAAATGAAAAATGTTTAATTTTAATTTTATTTGAATTTTTTTTCCTGAGGAGCCCCTGGGATTTCTCCCATCAACCCCTGAGTCTCCCTGGGCCCCAGTCTCAGATTCCCTACTTTAGATTGGGTGGTGGGGGACCTCTTCTCGGCAAAGCATTCTGCTGCTTTAATGTCTCAAGTTTCCCCTTTTCACTTTAATTAGCGTCGACTTCAAAACATCCCCCTGGCTTACTCCTCCCTTTCAGCTACCTCGCCTCTCACTCCTCCTTAACGTCTGCTCTTTGAACATCGCTTTTATATCTTACATGCCTTCCATTTCCTCACTGTGTATTATTTGAGGAAGCGTGTGCGTGCGTGTGTGTGTGCGTGTGTGTGTGCGTGTGTGTGTGTGTGCGTGTGTGTGTGCGTGTGTGTGTGTGTGCGTGTGTGCATTCGCGTGTGTGTGTGCGTGTGTGCATTCGTGTGCGTGTGTGCGTGTGCGTGGGTGTGTGTGTGTGTGTGTGTCTGTGTGTGCATTCACATGTGTGCGTGTGCGTGGGTGTGTGTGTGTGTGTGTGTGTCTGTGTGTGCATTCACGTGTGTGAGAGTGTGTGTGTGTGTGTGTGTGTGTGTGTGTGTACGTGTTAGTTGGATACAAATGAGGAAATAGTAAGCCAGGTTTGTGTCCTGTTCTCTTCTATTGGGTGTTGTTTATGTAGAGAGCGGTCTGTCTGGTCCGGCAGAGTGAAGTGCGGATGAAGGCAGCGGAGACTAGAGTCAAAGGTCTCAGCTGTTTGATCTTCGGCGCTCCGGCTGAGAAATGTGCCGTTCTGCTCGGTTTTGGCTCCAAGGCTCCACAGTGTAAAGTTTTATGTACCGTAAGAGTGCGGTATGAATACAAAGATTAGCTGACTTGTGAGAAAGTTATGGGGAGGCTAAACTCTGCAAGGCCTTTCAGCCCCTTTTTAACTGCCATTCTGTGAAGTCGAGCTGGATCCAGTCTCCTCAGGGCGCGGCTAATCAGTCCTCACCGACGGTGGCGCCGTTCTGGCAGAGCCTTCCCCCCCCCCGTAAGATGCAACTTTCACTAAGAGCTGGCCGAAGAGAGGACAGCCCTTTTAAAGTGAACAAATAACCCGAACAGATGGTGTTTCTGTGAACCCGCGTCTGTGAGAGCAGCTCCGGAGCAGCACCATTATAGATGATAAGCTGATTAAGACAGTGTCGACGTGGATGGTACAGCATGTGCTCTGATTTGCTAAGACCTTTAGCATGTGCAAAGCCTTTTTAGTAATTGGTTACGGTATTTGTTTTGCGCCAATCATTGGGTGTGTTGTTAGTTTTGCGTGTGCTAAAAGGTTTTGGTAAATCAGGGCCCATGTAGCTGGGTGGACTGTGTGGGAGTGCTTAGTTCTCTGCCAGGTCCATAGAGAGTTCCTGCTGAGCTGATAGACATCAGTACTTCCTGCTCTCTCAGCATGGAACTATTTCCTGCCCCACCCTCTCCATTAACCATTAACCCCCCCACCACACACACACACACACACACACACACACACCCCACTGAGTTTTTGACTCTCTTTGTGAGTTTCCTTTCACATGCTCTCTGACTGTGCGATGCTTTCTGGGTTGTCAGTTTGTCTCCTAACATTTTATGGAGACAGTTTCTCTTTTATAGAGCAGCGGAAATGACCTGCTGCGAGAAACGTTCTGCGTTTAATATCTTTTATATTTGTATCTTTTGTAAACCCTCCACACCTTAACACGTGAAATTGTGTTCTTTTTTTTAGTACGTTAAAGAAGATATTGTGTAAATGTTATTTCACGTTCCTTCCTTTATTTTTTATTTAAATATTTGATGCCTTTGAGTTTGAACCCAAACTAATTCTGAAACAACGTGGAGTTTTTTATATTTTGCAGTACTCTGAGTACCTAAAATAAGCTGTTCTTTTTAAAAATCACATTTAAAATATTTAAGCATTTAAATTTTTGTTATTTTATTTAATTAAAACGTATTTGCACTTACCATAGTAGATTTCCAAGTGTGAAATACATTTTTATGGAAAAAAAAAAATGTAATAAATTAGTTTGCCCTGGCTTATACAATAGGCAACTTTATTCCATAACAGCATACACTGTCTGTAGATCACAACCCTTTCATCTATAATATAAAAATGAAAGTATCATTAGGTACCATCGATCCGGTTAGGTTTCTCTGGGTATGCAGTTCCTGAATAAATTATTTTCATAAAATAATTATGCTAAAGTCATTGCCTTGCACTATTGTCCTGCCAGTATACTGTAACAGTTTTATTAGCGTAACATACAGTTACAGCAGGGTGTATTTCCATCCACTTTTTTATGAGACCTAAGAAATCAGGTGAAATGCAATCTATCAACACCTTATAGAAGGACCTTTTAGATAAGTTCTGTTAAAGCTTATTGCTATGCTCTCAAAATCTAGAATGCCAGCTAGTGTGCATTTGCTAAATTTGATAGCTTGGATTAAATGTCATGTTCGATAGGGTGAATAAAATGTCATGTTTGTCCAATGAGAGTAAAGAATGGGGTTTGACTGGGTTCCAAAATTCACAGCTTTTTTTGTTGTTGCCGCAAACATCGATGCCCAAGAATCTGTCCAACATTTGTTGTAGAATAAGTTAATTAAAATGAAACCACTTAGCTAACAGTAAGTGAACATAGCCAATACATTTTTTCCTGATTGTGATTGTATCTATGTGATTTGTGCAGTTAATTATTTTGTTCTTAATTTGGCTAGCCTAAGCCACCGACTTGCTATCTTATTTTCAGTATTTTAATTTTAGCTTATTTATGCATCCAGATGTGCATTGAATTTGTAACTATGGGTTATAAGCCTGGATGTGGAACAAACATTGTGTAGCACAAATTATATGATGAATTTAATTGCCGGTCGTTTTAGTTACAGCATTTCTAGGTGCAAGGAAAAGCACCCAGGCTTGAGGGCTGTTTATGCCTTCCAGGGTATACCTGTGTGATTCATGGCATTAAAAATGAAAAGAAACTAACATGGAATGAAAACATGCAGGGAGGCAAACCTGTGGAAAACCAGTGTAAAAATTACCGTTAAGTAACATACAGGCTAAAATACATCTAAAAAATTACAACACATTTTCAAAGAAATGCTATTCAAAAGGCAGTTTGTGTTGTAAAATGTATCACTGTTTGACATGAAAACCTAAATTATTAGTCTTGTGACATAACTTTCAAGTAAGGTTTCTAAGGGGAGAGACAATGCCAACAATATCTGGCTGGGATCCCATCTTTGGGTATATATTCGTGGGCACGTGCTATTACATGTCCCATTTTTGGGTAGATATTTGTGGGCACATGGTATTACATGTTCTCATCTTTGGGTATATTATCGGCGCACATGGTTTTTACATGTAAATGGCCAAATAGCATGCCTCGTCTCTCCTGCTTGTGACCTTTATCAACTTTGCACAGCATTTCCAGTTACTGTTTCAGAAATGTCCTCCTATCACATGCACAGATTCTGCGTCTGGCAAGGAGCACGTCGAGTGGGAAAATGGCAGCAATTATCACATTTCAACACAGTTTTTTTGTGTTGTGGTTATTAGACAGGGTGAAAGCTGTAATGGAGCGGGTAGAAGTGTGTGTGTGTGTGTGGTGGGGTGGTGGTGGTGGTGGTGGGGGGGGGGGGGGTGGTAGAAATACTACAAGATGCTGATCAGACTGTAACAAACGCTGCTGGTTGAGTCAGAGGAAGAGGAGCAGAGCCTCCTGCAGTTTGAGTCAGAGGAAGAGGAGGAGGAGCAGAACCTCCTGCTGGTTGAGTCACAGGAAAAGGAGCAGAGCCTCCTGCTGTTTGAGTGACAGGAAGAGGAGCAGCAAGTGGGCTGGAATGAACATGAAGACAGACTGTGTGGGGATTAGAGAAGGGAGGTGCAGCACCTCCTCGTCGCTCCCTGCTCCCTCCCTCCCTGCCAGTAGCACACCAGCTGAAAAAGAGACAATTCACACTCTTCTTCGCCTCATATTCATCCAAATCACATTTTGTTGTTAAATTGTTGCTGAAATTGGAATCTATTTTTAGAGCTAACCTCGTACTGCCTTAGTGTGACAGTGAGCGAGAGAGCGAGAGAGAGAGAGAGGGCCTGGAGTTGTGATTTCAGAGTCACGTGACTGAGGAAGAAATATGTTCCCATATCTCTGACAACTGTGATAAAATCTTCAGCGCAATTGAAATTCACTGCGGTGCTATAACTTTCTTATTGTCCAGTCAGGGCACTTAAACTTAATTCAGAAGTCATGAGCGCGATTGACAGGACTCATGAGATTTTATTCTTGCATGTGTTTATGTGTGTTGACCTGGTCACATAATGACGGTGTCGTCACAGTAATATTTGATGTTTGTCCAGTGCCCTTAGTGGAGTGATATTGTTGTTTACCATGGTGCAGCTAAGGCTACCTTTTGTCCTCTACTGTCATCAACTGTCCCTTGAATTTTGTATCCATGGTCTTAATGTGGATGATACAACCTTACAATTATGGTCAAAAAAATATGATGGTATGAATAATTGGCGAATTGATATATTTTATTTTAATTAGAAATGTGCAATATGTGCATTTAGGATATTATGAAAATAATATTTATTACTTGCTATTGAACAAAAATAGAATATGATACTCAGTAAAGCATCACTAGCTGTTGCAAGGAGATATCCAATTCAACAATCAAACCATTCCTTTGCCATTATGAAGCTTTATTTGGTTATTTTGTAAGCAATGTTTTACTCGTTTTTTTTTGTCCACAGCTTAGAATAGTGTGATTACGGTCTGTTTGAGTTCGAACTCATAGTTGTACCGTGTATCAGAGGAACTTATGGCTGAGGATGGTTCACTAGCGTAGCAGGTTTGTTTTGTTTCGTCTCATAAGCTGTACTCTCTGGCAGCTAGTTTCTCATATTAAAAAATATATATATTATTTTAGGGCTTTTTTTTTTGCTTTATTGGACAGCAACAGTGTAGAGAGACGGGAAGAATCGGGAGAGGAAGAGACATGAGACAAAGGGTCGCCCGACCGGATTCAAACCGCTGACGTCACACTCTGGTAACCACGAGACACCCTAGTTTCTCAAATATGATTTGTTTTATTATGCTTCCATATTTCAGAACTTCCATTTGTAGCGGATGGCATTTTACATTTTTTTATTTAGTTGCATTTCTCAGAATGTCAGGGTCGCCTACACACGCGTGCTGTGCTGTATGTTGTATGCGTTAATTACCATGATTCATGTTGGCATGGGCAATGAGGCAGCATAACTGAAGTAATTCATGTAATTTTTCATATTGCACCATCACATGTGTATTATATGTAATATTTATATATTTATATATTCATTATACATAACAGACAATTCATAAAACTAATATATAGGGGGCCTAAGCTTTGAATCCTGTCATATGTTATAAACATGATAGAAAGTTAGCCTTTGTTATTACAGCAAAGACATGGCAAGCCAGCAAATTCTTTGTTTACATCCCTGCAACCTTTATATTCTGAGCTAGTGCTCTCAGGGGGTATACTACAAAGCAGGATTACTGAGTTAGCTGGATAACTGCACTGAGTAATACCTGGAGTAGCTCTTTTTACTTCAGTCCACGTTCCAGATTTGGCAAGGTTCTGGGTTTTTCTCAGTGCAGTTATCCAGCTAACTCAGTAATCCCACTTTGTAGTATACTCCCCTGGAGCCTGTAGCATGAAGCAGGATTACTCAGTTAGCTGAATAACTGCACTAAAACTTGGAACTGCTTTTTTGAGTCCATGTTTCAGGTTTTGGAGGGTTCCGGATTTAGAGAAAATTGTTGGAAAATGGTTATAATAGCAGTGCACATTAAATGGCATACATCTGCCAGTACGCTGTACACAGGAGACAGGACGCAGTAGATTGGGCTTTGATTCGGACACAACCTGTATCAAGTAGGATTACTGAGTTAGCTGGATAACTGCACTGAGTAAAACTCGGAACAGCTCCTTTTCTCTTGAACTCTATGGAAAAATAAGTCAGGAGAAACAACCCTTGAAGTGATCCATCCATATCTACTGCATATCCGGCAGCAGAGTGATGGTTAGAGGCTTGTTTGATACCGCAGACCCTTGATGACTTACAGCCATTTAGCCAACCATGGTTTCCATACTATTCCCGTGTAATTTACAGCTTAATCTAGTCCCACCCCCAATTCCCATAGAGATCCATTCAAATGCAGAGAGGTTATAGTATCGCTTGTAGGAGTATCAAAAAATAAGATATCAATAGTCTTTTGATATCCTTTTATACCCAGTCATGATAGCATCACAGGTTTACCTGTGGAATGTTCCAAACGGGTGTTTTTTGAACTTCCCAGTTTTTTTTGCCCCTGTCCCAACTTTTTTGGAACGTGTTGCAGGCATCAAATTTGTAATTAGTGTATATTTACAGAAATAAATTTGATTAGGTAAAACATTAAACATATTTTCTTTGTCCTGTTTTCAATTAAATGTATACAAAAGAGAATTTACATATCACTGCTTTCTGCTTTTATGTGCATTTTACATACTGCCCCAACTTTATTGGAATTGGGGTTGTACATCTAGTTAAAAAAAAAAAAAACTTACCTGTCGAGCAGAAAATTCAAGCGTCGGCATTTGTTGTTATTTCCTTTTCGTTGAAGCTCTCCCCATCGAATAAGAGCAAGTCCAGTATTACGCCTCCTCTTCTCCTTATCCATCAATCCTCTCCACTCCATATCTGTCAGATTTTCTATTCTTGAGGGCTGGCAGTACATGTTAAGTAACCACGTTCAACTGTTTTTATGTGCGCTTATATTTGGGGGGGGGGGGGGGGGTGCGCATTGTATAGTCCGTTACTGACACTATTTGATGTTGATAGGCACGTACACTCTACTGATGCTCACTGGCGTTTCAATTAATTAATAATTATCAGACTCTAACTGACTCAAATTGTCAGCGAGTCACTGAATCAAACCCTGACGGTCATTTAAAATCTGGCTCGCTTCATGATTTTTAACTCTTCTATAATGCAAATGTTATATCCACTTTTTAAGGCCCTGTTGTATCTGCATGTCTTACACAGCTCTGGAGCATGTGAAACAAACAGCGGATGCTGTAACGGCTGTGCTCCTGGGTAAAGGAGCGATTTGACTATTGAACTCTACGATAGAATATGAGGGAAATACAGCATTGTTCCAAGCCAGCATGGATGATTTTTTCTTCATCCCAGTAGATACAGATTTGTATAGACCTCACTGCATGAAAAGAAGAGTTTTTGGCAGATATCCGACCTGTTAAATTTCATTTAATTTGCTGTGTGTTCGTGGTGTTGTTTCCTGTGTTGACACGTATATTTTCAGAAGCTTCTGCACACATATGTGATCCGGGATTTCTGGACTCTGATATTTCCGATTTGGAGAAATGGACAGCCATGTCTGGCCATGTCTAGTAATTTATGTCCGTTTCCGATGGCAGACACTCGGATCTCTTTTCAGATTTTATGCACTGTAGTATCCGCCTCGTTAACGCAGCTTTCCAAGCCGCGCCTCCAGGAAGTCCCAGCCCAGTGTCATTCCACCGTTTCCTGGGGCTGCTGGATAGGGATTCATAATTCAGGAGGGAATACAGTATAAATGGGCAGAAGTGATGGACTGACAGTATCATGACAACCCTAATGAAACTAGTCGGGATGTTCATAGACTGGCTGATAACAGTGATTGAGGTGAAGGGGTACATTTGATGGTCTTATAATTCATAACTTGGTAGCTAGAGTATTGATGCTGTTTGTAATCCCAGAAATGTAATTCACCTTTCGTCATTAATTGCTGGATATGTGCTTTACCAATTTCAGGAGGTCTCTCGAGTGCAACTGACACATTCAACTGAGTCAGTCGGAGTATATGAAAACTGCAAGGCAACGATGAAATGTACAATTAATTCATAACAGGTTCATTTCTTGAAAGTGTACACACGGCATGCTGGGAATGTTTTGCCTTTGCTGTTAGTTATGAAATTAAGTGGTTTTTGTCAAGTGGCTGAAATCAATTTCTCCTGGCAGAAAGGTGGACATGCATACTTTGCACGGATACATAATTTTTTTCTGAACTGACACACACACACACACACACACACACACACACAGCTGCACCAACCGAAGCACACACTTTATCTTACACAAATGGACTGACCGTGGGGCCTGGGCTGATGTAGGTTTTAAAATGCGTTAAGGCACCACGAGCAAAGCTCAAGACTCTTGAATGTATGTCAAACGCAGAGGGGAGTTTTATTTTTACCAGCTGTTCCCTGAGTAATTCAGAAACCAGCAGACAGAAGAAAAAAAGCATCCGGGGTCTAAGTTCAGCCATTTGTTGAGTGGAGCATTAAGATATTGATGTGTGGCTGGAATCTGAAATGGCAGGAGGAAGCGCCACTTATGTTTTCCGTAAGTGGTTTTACCTGAGAGAAAAACAGCGGGAAACACCATTACCCAGAGGACATCTGTACTGTAGCTGCTATAGTCTTTAGTCCTTTCAAACACATGCGCACACACACAGACACACATGCACACACACACACACACACACACACACACATGCACACTCGCTTCTCTGTTTATACATGCACAAGCACGCGCTAAATCACACTAAAACACATTCGTGGTCAGATGGGTGCGCACACGCACAAAAGCCAGATTCCAAATGTTCATACTGTTACATACGGGGGCATGTTGCATACGGTACATAGGGGGTTTATGGGTAACTCTTCACGCCAAAGCCAATAGGGTGTTTAATCTCGTCCAGGGGATTGGACGCCTTCGTCCTTCATTGGCTGGTTTTATATGAGTGACATGGCTGAGATGGCTGCAGACATCTGTCTTCTGTATAATCCCAGACCTCCTCTCCTCCACTCTGTATAAACCCATACCTCTCCTCCTTGACTCTGTATAAACCCAGACCTCTCCTCCTCGACTCTGTATAAACCCAGACCTCTCCTCCTCGACTCTGTATAAACCCAGACCTCTCCTCCTCGACTCTGTATAAACCCAGACCTCGACTCTGTATAAACCCAGACCTCCTCTCCTCCACTCTGTATAAACCCAGACCTCCTCTCCTCCACTCTGTATAAACCCAGACCTCCTCTCCTTCACTCTGTATAAATCCAGACCTCCTCTCCTCCACTCTGTATAAACCCAGACCTCCTCTCCTCCACTCTGTATAAACCCAGACCTCCTCTCCTCCACTCTGTATAAACCCAGACCTCCTCTCCTCCACTCTGTATAAACCCAGACCTCTCCTCCACTCTGTATAAACCCAGACCTCCTCTCCTCCACTCTGTATAAACCCAGACCTCCTCTCCTCCACTCTGTATAAACCCAGACCTCCTCTCATCCACTCTGTATAAACTCAGACCTCCTCTCCTCCACTCTGTATAAACCCAGACCTCTCCTCCTCTCTCTCTCTCATCGGCAGGTTCTCTCTCTCTCTGCATTTCAATGAGAGCTTTCCCTGTGCGCTCGTCAGCCGGATTACCCCTTTCTCTCAGAGGTGACGGCTGTTCCTGTGCTGGTTAAATAATTATAATGGAGGAAAGGATGAGGTCAGAAGAGTCTAGCATATTCATTGAATGAAGGCCTGTATAAACTATTATCAGCAAACGTGTACATGACTAACCTGCAGAATAGTTATCGCTTCTGTTTAATACATTCCATGGTGCTGAAAGTAAATATTTCAGCTTTTTTAAAACTTCTGAGGTTCTCTCTCCAGCAGAAGATATATAGGCTACAGTATTGGATTGCAGTTATGTATAGTGTATTGGAGGGATCAGCACTTTATTCGATGTCAGTGACCAACACTTTACTAATGTGCATTATCAAGTGACAGACAGTATTAAAATTATGTACTTTTATAAAAGATGAGACATACTGTTATGGAGATGTGCACTATATCAAATCAGACACCAAATTATGCATATTTTTGCATGTGCCAGATATGTACTATATTAAGCGCCAGATTATTTTTGAGATGTATGTGTGTTGCATTCAGTGGTAGGACTGACTGTAAGGGGTTTTTATTTAGATTCACAGAAAAGCTTACCATTTCATAGATATTTACATATCAAACAAAATGTAGTGTATTAGGGCTGAGAGAAATGCATTGATCTACTGAGACGAAATAACAGAATCTTTTGTGAGCTGGATTGTTCATATGAATGCTACATACTTTTTGACGGGATTATCATTAAATTATTTAGAATTTTGAATGTGCCAAGGCTTACTGAAAATTTGTAGAATCCCTCTTTGGTAGGCCAACTACACAAAAATGAAACCGCTATTACGCTAAACACACCAGCCTGTAAAGTCATACTACCCTGCTGTATCAATTTGAGACTATCCCCTTTACATTCCCTTACAGACATGGAATATAGTGCAATATGTTGAAATAAAATATATAATCTATAAAAAAATATCTTTAAAAAAAAATTAAGATCAAAAAGTATATTGCACAATTTGCGCTTCACAATATGGAAAATATACAAATTATGATTGTTTTAAGATACTGCTACATATCTAAAAATACCCTGGTGCATTTTTATCCACATTGGGACCGTGCCCCCCCCCCCCCCCATCGAAAAATAGGCTACTCCAGTTTTGAGGTCTCACTGAACAAGTGAGCTCCTCACATTCACATTGCATTTCAAAAACTAATCATAAACTAGTATTTACGCACAATCTGTTTGATCAGTGAAATGGTAGTCAATTATTGGTTTATTGGTTAATGAGGTTTAATTTAGGCCTACAATAGCCCCCCCCCCCCTTTAGTCAGTTTTTTCTGGTAAACACTGCAGCTTGCCGCTTTTGTGAGTGAGTAGTTTTCAGAGGCGAGTTGAAAAGCCGATGTCCCACCACTCCATACTTAAATGTATTACAAATGTAAAGTAATTTGTTTGCTAATATGCACCTTCATATCGTAGTCTGTTCATTGAAAGCCAATCAATTAGAAAATCCAGAGTGCATTACAGGTTTGCAAACTGTAGCTGGGTAACCGCAAGTCCGCGAGTAATAGCTAACTAGTAGTCGCTTGTGAATTGTGGATTAGCCTCGCTCGCAACCCATACTGTGCTGCTATGTAAAGTTAATTGAATTTACAGAAACTATGTTGTTAATCTCGCGGTTCTTCTCACGTGGACCAATTTTACGAATGTAAAACAATCAAGGGAAAAAAAGTGAGCACAGCCTCAATTTGTTTAGGCGTGCAAAACGGTGATGCATATTGGCGAGATATTGGTGAGATTTTAAAGGAAATATTAAATGAATATGCAGTAGGATTGGCTAATGGAGTTTTCTAATCAAGTGCTGTAGGCTGCCTTCATCTTGAGTCCCAGGCGTTTGACGCTGTGACTGTTCACTTTCATGTGCCGTTTAACTGGCTTGTGAAGTTTCAAATTCATAGGAACCCCAAAAAAAGTACCTCAGATGCCAAATCTTTTCAGCACAGGCTCAGTGGCAGAATTTATATTACTGATAGGAATTAGATTTTCCGGGGAGACAAAATATGTGTTAACGTACATTTTTTTGTATTTAAAATTATACTCGGAAGTTTGGCCATACGCTATGCTGCGGTATTATGCACAGGTTATAGTCGATAACTTTAATCAGCTAGCTGAGTGTACATTTTATTCACCTATAGCAAGCACCATTATTAAAGCAAAACTTATTGTTGAAGTGACCTTTTACCATTCCGTCTGGTAATTGTAAGCCCTGTTCAGATCAAACATGCAATGAGACAAGACAAGACTGTAAAGTTTTATCAGGCATAAGATTATTTATCTGGCCTAAGATGCCCGAATCTTTGAATGTCTGAGGAATCTCTCTGCAACACCTTGCAGTTTCACAGGCAAAGACTGGCCTTAAACATATTGGGTTTTTTGAAGATTAAAGTTTTGAATGCAAACATTTAGGGTTACGACGTCCTACCCATTAAAGACGGGCACATAACATATCAGGTACTTTGGAGGTGTTGTCTTGATTCACACAGGAAACACCTCACATGGCCAAAGCCAGGTACCTTGAGTGGGCATGGTTGAGGACGGAGGAGGAGACTTCTTTGATTATAAACACAGGACCACAGTAAGGCTAAAAATTCTGCATAGTGCACCTTTAATTTTGTTCTACCTAAAGTGCCTGGTTATATGTTCTAGACTCATTCTCTGCTTAATTAAAAGTTAAAATATTTCTTTAAACAAATAAGATTTATTAAATTTTTCCTTCATGAGTTGTTTAACTTCTGTGCTCCTCTACTTCTTCCATGAAGAGGAAGTGGAAACTTGGTTGTCGTTTGAATTTGTGCTATAATATAACAGCCCAGCATCAGTAAACATAGCCAGGTAAATATCTGTATATTTGGGATCCATATTTGTCATATCTAATGCATGTAGCATGTAGCCAGGATATACAGTAAGTAGCAGGTATCTGGTGGTAGTTTGACCTTATTTTTAATTATGCTGTTATGGAATCGTTGGGATAAAATTGTCCTTCACAAACTCAGTTTGCCAAGTTAGTTTTAGTGATACCAGAACCCGGCCAAACTGCTTGAATTTAACTGTTGAAGTTAAAATAAATATTGATAGAATACTATCCCTATTCTGCTTAAAATAGACACGGACTGTATTTAAATGGAGATATTCGGTCTGCTAGGTTTCTATTGGACTAAACGGTTGCAATATCCTGCAATATGAACATGTAGTGCATATGTACGTATACAGCAGATGTATAACCTGTTTATTGTGGAAAAGAGCTGAGATATATATTGGTTTAGAACAGGTTTGTCCAATCTTATGTGAAAAGGGCAGATGTGGGTGCAGGTTTTTGTTTTAGCCCAGCACTACGACACCTGATTCAACTAATGAACTAATCATGGTCTATGGTTGATAATTACAATCGGGTGTCTTAGTGCTGGGCTAAAACAAAAGCCTGCACCCACGCCGGAACTTTTTGGACAAGATTGGACACCCCTGGTTTAAAGATGTACTATGATAAATGGCCGAGATATACCCTGTACTGGAGATATGTGTTGTATTAAAAGGCAGAAAGGATTGCAGAGTAGGTCTGAAATAGACTGTGTTTGAAGTTATTTTTGGATTGGGTTTAATGTTGCTCAGCTGAAATCAGTACCAGAGTCCTCTCTTCATATTTTTCCACTGGGTTTGGAGAAGAAAAGAAATCTGTTCAGGCTGCATAGATGTTCACAGTGTTCTGATAAATGAGGAGTGCCTGGTTACCATTGTACCTGTATGCACCTGATAACTGTTACCTGTACACGCCTAAATACCGTTTCACCGATATACACCTCATCACTGTCAAACAGGTACGTCTAATCACACACCTATATGCACCTGAGCGCTGTCACACCTGTACGATCCCTGTGGCATCTGCACATAGTGTCTGACCTGGGGTCCCGAGATAATTTGTAATTTGAAGCGGGAGAGCTGGGTTCTGAAGGGGGGAACTCAGGTTAACCGCATAGACTCTGATGCTTCTGCATACTCCTGGTGATGACAGCAGTGTGATTGAAGTTCACACGCTTTTCAGTTTATTTAAAAATGATCTTTCTTTAAATGCAATCCCCCGGTGCTAAACCGAGTGCCGCATTTGGCGATTTTCTTTTCCTTCCAATATCGGAATCATTTAAATTGAATTCCACAGGAATGCACTATCTGGCCAGAAGTATCTGGACACCCCTTGGTCTGGGGCTGTTTTTTATGGTTCAGGGTGGGCTAGGCCCCTTAGTTCCAGTGAAGGCAAATCTTAATGCTACAGCATGCAATGACATTCCAGACTATTCTGTGCTTCCAACTTTGTGCCGACAGTTTGGGGACGGCCCTTTCCTGTTTCAGCGTGCCAATGCCCCCGTGCACAAAGAGAGGTCCGTAAAGAAATGGTTTGTTGAAATCAGTATGGAAGAACTTGACTGCCCTGCACAGAACCCTATCGAACACCTTTGGGATCAGTTGGAATGCTGACTGCGAGCCGGGCCGAATCGCCCAACATCAGTGCCTGACCTCGCTAATGCTCTTCTGGCTGAATGGAAGCAAATCCCTGCAGCAATATTCTATCATCTAGTGGAAAGCCTTCCCAGGAGAGTGGAGGCTGTTGTAGCAAGAGGGCAACTTCATATTAATGGCCATGAATTTGGAATGAGATGGTGGATGAACAGGTGTCCATATACTTTTAGCCACGTAGTACATGCTCTTATGTTCTTAATATAGTCTTGTCAGTGTGATTTGCGTGTCTTGACGTGTCCGTGCGAGCATGTGTATGCAGCGTGAGCATACGTGTCCGCGCACAAGCGTGTGCGAGAGAGGCTCGCTTGCAGTGTTGAAGCATTAGTTCCAGTTCCGTTTGTTATTAATTTATTTTTTTGAAGTTATATTTTTAGGGCTTTTCAGCTTTATTGTACAGCACAGTGTAGAGAGACGGGAAGAATGGGGAGTGAGAGAGAGAGAGAGAGAGAGAGAGAGAGAGCGAGAGACATGCGACAAAGGTTGCGCAGCTGGATTAGAAGCGCTGACGTCACGGCTCGTAATGAGCATGTGGATGGCGCTCTTACAGACTACGCCATCGAGACACCCCAGTTTATTTAAATTGGGTGGGTGGAGCTAGGGGCTCAATGCAGGCGGGGCTCAGGGTAGAGGAGGAGGAGGAGGCACATCGTGAGAGCTGTTGTGAGGCTTATTAGAATCAACATTAATTGGTTTGCTATAAATAATTATTCCTGGACAGCTGCAGTTATCTTGATGGTCTTCTGATATCTTTCCGGCTCAGATGCAGATAGGAAAACTGAGAAGTGTGGATCTAAACAACACAATTAGAGAGTGGGGGAGAGAGAGAGGGAGAGAGAGAGAAAGAGAGAGAGAGAGGCAGCGAGAGAGGGGGAGGGAGAGAGGCAGAGAAAGAGAGGGGGAGGGAGAGAGAGAAAAAGGGAGGGAGGGAGGGAGGGAGGGAGGGAGGGAGGGAGAGAGAGAAAGGGAGGGAGGGAGAGAAAGAGAGAGAGAGAGGCAGAGAAAGTGAGGGGGAGGGAGAGAGAGAAAAGAGAAAAGGAGGGAGAGAGAGAGGGAGGGAAATCGGCAGAGTGGGAGGGAGAGAAAGAGGGAGAGAAAGACTAGCTGGGATGAGAGAGGTGGGGAAAATCTCAACAATACAATAACAGATATGGAGAGAGAGAGAGAGAGGGAGAGAGAAAAAGAAAGAGACTGAACGTGGAGATGGTTATTTTGAGAATACCTCTAGACAGGGATTAATGGAGGGTTGTCTGTAGGGAGAGCTCTCTCCAGTCAGAGCCTCCATACAGTGCTTAGATAAGAGAGCCTTCCCTATAAATATACACAGGCTGATGAATATTTCAGGCCTCCCTGAATGGTGCGCTGCAGTGGAGGACAGAGCCACGGCGAACCGCAGAAAAGCGCAACGTTCGGAGGAACCCTTCAGAGCCATTTTCTCTGTCAAATCTCGCTGAATGAAGTCTTCCCTCTCTCTCCCACTGGTGGTCTGTAACTGGTCTCTGCAGTATGGTGTGTGTGGGAGAGGTGAGGTGTATTGGTGTTCGAGGCCGGGTCTACATTACAGATTGTTGCCTGTAGTGATAGTCTGTCTGTGTGTGGGTCTCTCTAAGTTGTGATTGTGGTGTTATCAGTGAGATACAGTCCCCATGTTGTCTGTGATGGCAGCGGAGCTGGCAAACTGATGTAATGACTGAGGGCTTTTTCCTCATACACAGAGAATCCCTCACCAATCTCTTGGCCCTCAGGCATAAAAAAAAAGGCTGCTGTCAGCTCTCTCTGTTAGTAGCGTTTGGCTAACTGTGATACTCCATAAGCCTGTACCTGTGATAGCCATCAGACTGTCTACGAATGGCTGTTTCTCTGTGGACAGCTCTCAAAAGTAAACCATTTTTGGGCGGCAGTGTTGTATAATGTTTAAGGAACTGGCCTTGTAACCGAAAGGTTGGAGGTTCGATTCCCAGGCATTGTGACATTGAGTGCAAGGTACTTAACCTGCATTGCTTATCGTATATACAGCTGTAGAAATGGATACTATGTACAAATGCTAAAAAAAACCTGTTTAAGTCACTCTGGATGAGAGCGTCTGCAACATGTCAGTAACTTAAATGCCAGTGGTAATGCGGCCGTCTCTGTGTCATAGAGGTGTATTTGTGTTAGAGGCCGGGTCTATATTACCGTCGGCTCTCTGTAGTGATAGTCTGTTGTGATTGTGGTGTTATCAGTGAGATACAGTCCCCATATTGTCTGTGATGGCAGCGGAGCTGGCAAACTGACGAAACGACTGAGGGCTTTTTCCTCGTACGTAGAGAATCCTTCACCAATGTAATAGATATATGTGACTCACCCTGTGTAATGGGTGGCCATGAAAGCAATCCCCGTGTAATGGCGCGAGCACAGCTGTTTCCGTGCAGTGGGGAGACATGGCCGTCCCTGCATAATTGGTGTGTATGGTATCCTGGTGAATGTGGCAAATCGTGTTTAGCTGGTGAGTACGACGTGGACAGATGGAACTGTCCCTGAGTAATGGCTGGACTGATCATTCTTGCTCTTCCCATTAATGATCACTGGGGTCTCGGATCAAATTAAAACAACAGAATTCATTATGGGATGTTCTAGAAGCGCCACAATGCTCGCTGTCTCTCGGCAACCCGTGCGGGATGAGACGGTGTGCCTGAGGGCCGTCGAACAGGAAATGGGCCAGTCAGATCCTGGAGAGATATGCTGACAGGAAGACTCTTTACAATATATGCTGCATAAGTCTTGCAGCTTTTTATCAGAAGTGTTATTGATTATGAGGTCACACGCGCGCACACACACACGCACACACGCACACACGCACACACGCACACACACACGCAAGACAGAGGAAATTACAGCTTTTTGTGTGTGTGTGCGTGTTTGGGTGTATTTTTTTAAATTCACAGGTAAATGACTATTCATTCTTGTGCGAGATTCACATCGTCCACAGTTCTGTGTATGTGAACACACAAGATAAGCCCAATAAATCCTTTCTGAATGATTTTCCAGCATTTTGATCTAAGGAAATCCAAATAAAACTGAGAAGTGTATGCAAAAAAAAAACTTCTTTGTATGATAAATGAAAATCACCCAAGCCGTAGGTCGGATGAGTGGAACATTTACTCTGCAAATAACTGGGTGGAGTGAATGCAACCTACAATACTGCCTCTGGGTCATTCTATCTCTTTCCATGTCTGAGCTTCTCATTGAGTTTGGAAAGATTAGTGTTGGAGAAGATTTAATGACCCCAAACACAACATCTTTTTTTACATCGGGAGCCAGCCCGGATTCAGCAGCTTGCGGTGGAACAGGCTTTTAAATGGAGTATTGATTGCCTTGGTGCCCCACTCTGCAGTGTTCCAGTCAGAGCAGAAACCCCCCCACCCTGCCCCCCTCTTCACTCTGGGATCCGTGTCCCTTCAGCAGGCCCAGCTCCTCCTCCAGGGCTGCACTTCCTCTATGGTGTTCTCCCAGTGCATGCTGGGAAAGTTGAGCAGTTAGTGTGTTGGCATAGTTACAGTGTTCTATGTTTAGATGTGAATGGAACAGAGGTCTGTACTCACAGGAATGTTGCAGTGGTCTGTGTTTAGACGTGAATGGAAGAGTAGTCTGTACTCAAAGGAATGTTGCAGTGGTCTGTGTTTAGACGTGAATGGAAGAGTAGTCTGTACTCACAGGAATGTTGGTCTGTACTCACAGGAATGTTGCAATAGTCTGTTTAGATGTTAATGGGAAAAGTGGTCTGTATTAATATTGCTATTTAATATTCAAATATAATTTTAATAGGAAAATAACAACAGCATTTGAATTGTTAAAAATGAACATGTTCTTGCGGAAAATTGTACTTCGTCCCTGTTTCAAAACGTTACATCTCGATTCTGAATGACACTGTTTTTTCACTTGTGCAGAGCCACTTACACTAGCTAATAACAAGAGATTGCTCAGAATCACACTCTAGGGAACAACATTTACATTACATTACATTGGCCACATGGCCACAAGCTTGGTCGTAGTGATGGGACCTGCCATTCCTTTTTGTGAAAAACATTTTTGGCTGTGTCTGTTCATAAGCTTTGTTCGTTTGGCTCGCTCGTTTATTCGTTTGGCTCGCTCGTTTATTCGTTCAGTACTTCCAGAAAGACCAAAATATTGCTCGGTTTATGTAAGTGAAAGCAGTCATGTTTTAGAAATTCATCATGTTTAGTATGTTGCATGCAATGACTGCTTGAAGTCTGTGACCCATAGACATCACCAGGTGCTGAGCATCTTCTCTGGTGATGCTCTTCCAGGCCTGTACTGCAGCCATCTTCAGCTCCTGCTTGTTTTCAGGGGGTAGTAGCCTTAGGTTTTCTCTTCAAGTCATTGGGTGTCTGACTTGGCCAGTCAATCATTTTCAAGTTTTTGGCTTTGAAAAACTCCTTTGTTGCTTTATTAATATGTTTGAGATCATTTGTGTTGCTGTAGGATGACGCACCGTCCAGATAAGATGTTTCTGTACACCTTGGAATAGTTACATCAAGTGAGCCAGTATTCCTGTGAGGGCCACACATGGCCAAACCATAACACCCCTGCCACCATGTTTCACAGATGAGGTAGTATGCTTTGGGTCTCGGGGAGTACCTTTTGGCCTCCACACAGGGTATCAAATTAACTTTTTCACCCACTGGCAGAATTGCTTTGTGGATTCTAAAAACCACCAGCCATTTTCAACATTTTACCAGCCACGTTGCCTTACAATGCACAACCTGGTTGGTTACCCGCAAAAGTGGCTGCGAGACTAGAAAATTCATGCACGCGGAGTACTTACCACCTTTCATTTCTGTATCTCCCTCCTTTTACCTTTTTATGGCTAACCTTTAAATGCCAGTGGTTAATTTAATAAATTACTGAAATTAGTACCTACTGCAAGATCAATTTGCAATCATTCCTTGGTTTACTGACGGTGTACACACACACACACACACACACACACACACACGCTCACAGATTCACACTAAAACATTTTTAAATTTGCAGTTAAATCTGTTTGAAAAAGTAAGTCAATATAGTCTAAGGGTGTCCTTGAAAAACTAGACATCCTTTACCACCATCCCATCAGGTTTGCGGGTTGAATAAATAAGTCAATAAATAAAGTATGACTCGTAATACACTGCCTAGCCAAAAAAAAAGTTGCACACTAATATTTCGTTGGACCGCTCTGATGGCGCACATTTATTGTGGCATTGTTTCGACAACCTTATGCAACGTCACAACATTAATTTCCGTCCAGAGTTGCATTAATTTTTGGCCGAGATCTTGTATTGATGACGGGAGAGTCGAACCACTCTGTAAAGTCTTCTCCAGCACATCCCAAAAACTTTCAATGGGGTTAAGGTCAGGTGGCCAATTAATGTGTGAAAATGATTCCTCATGCTCCCTGAACCACTCTTTCACAATTTAAGCCCGATGAATCTTGGCATTGTCGTCCTGGAATATGCCCATTGATGGAATAACCTGGTCATTCAGTACATTCAGGTACTCAGCTGACTTCATTTTATTGCTGCATAATGTTGCTGAGCCTAGACCTGACCAATTGAAGCAACCCCAGATCATAACACTGCCTCCAGAGGCTTGTGCATTGGGCACTATGCATGATGGGTGCAACAACTTTCTTTTTGGCCAGGCAGTGTATGTAGCCTGCTTTGAACTCTGGTATAAAATGCAGTCCTCCTTATGCTTATTGAAAACTCCTTATATGGCTAATTTGGCTTATGAACACTGGGAATTGCAAGCGGCAGATTACCATCGTGTTTCAGCTTTTATAGCCTTCCTCAGGTTGTGACCTAAATAAAGGCCTTTTTTTTTTGGTTCACGATTCACAGTGGGGTGCATTGAAACAATGTAAAAAGATGCGAAAACCACCATATCAGCATTTGCAACTTCAGCTGCTGATAATGATCAAAGAAGACATTATTTCTGGGATATCCAGGCCAAAAAGAGAACAAGAACAACCAGAAATCAGGCACGTACTTTTATAAGTTAAAGGCTAACCCCAGTTTTCCAGTAGTAAGTCTTCCAGCAATCCTTGCAGCGACTATGAAATCTTGTACCGGGCCTTCAACAGCCAGTTGCTTAACACTATTATAAGGCTACATTATGTCACCTGAATGGACAAGCTTTATTTGACACAACCGTTGCAGGTATTTTAAGGGGATGAGGACTGTGTCTTCATTTGTGCTGAGGCTGTGCTGCCATTTCCTCACAGTCTTTGACATGCCCTCCAGATTTAAAGCTCTGGAAAAATAGTTCAGTTACAGGTTGGTAAATTATCTCAGTAAGTTCTTTAAAATTTCTTGGCCGCACTCCACGTGTGGCCCACTGAAATCAGCAGACACTGTAGTCGGCCTCCTATAAAGCATTATGTCTATAAAGTGTTATAACCTCTTACAAATACATTCGATCTCTGTAAAGTATTGTGGCCTTTTTAAAATACAACAGTCTCCATGAAGAATTATAACCAATAGTAAATCAGGCCTCTGATAAAATATGCTCACTCTTGGGGGGGGGTTATGATTATGATGCAATAATAACCTTCTTCCCCACAGGTCTTTTTAAAATATTCTCACTGTTTTAAATAAGCCAGTGTCTCTAAAGAATTGTACCCCCTCCCTTTTTAAAAACAACAGAACTCATTCACTCAAAACAACTCTATACATTTTTCAACATTTTAAACGCATCTAAACGATTCACACTCTTCATGTTCTTTTCTCTTGCCAGATGAAAGAGAAGATGTCCAGAAGAAAACATTCTCCAAGTGGATAAACGGTCAGCTAACAAAGGTAAGGCTAGGTGTCGAGCGACCTTCGACCTTTAAGGCTCGTCCGTGGTGAGAGGCGGTCCAGGGATGCCGTGTTGGGGATTGTGGCTTTGCATTACTGTGACTGTGACAGACAGTCAAAAACCAGGGCAAAGAAATGCATGGCAGCTGATGGAGGGAGGGAGGGAGAGGGAGGGAGAGAGGGAGAGGGAGAGGGAGAGAAGGGGATAGAGGGAGAGAAGGGGATAGAGAGGGAGGGAGAGAGGGAAGGGAATAGAGGGAGGGAGAGAGGGAGAGGGAGGGAGGGAGGGAGAGAAAGGAGAGGGGAGAGGGAGAGAGAGAGGGTGAGGGAGAGGGTAAGGGAGAGGGGGAGAGGGAGAGGGAGAGGGAGGGAGAGGGAGGGAGGGAGGGAGGAGAGAGGGAGAGGGGGAGAGGGAGGGAGAGGGAGAGGGGCGAGGGAGGGAGAGGGGGAGAGGGGGAGGGAGAGGGAGAGGGGAGAGAGAGGGAGAGAGAGGGAGAGGGAGCGAGGGAGAGGGAGGGAGAGGGAGAGGGAGAGGGGGAGAGGGAGGGAGAGAGGGAGAGAGGGAGAGGGGGCGAGGGAGGGAGAGAGGGAGAGGGAGGGAGAGGGGGAGAGGGGGAGAGGGGGCGAGGGAGGGAGAGGGGGAGAGGGAGAGGGGGAGGGAGAGAGAGGGAGGGAGGGAGAGAGAGGGAGGGAGGGAGAGAGAGGGAGGGAGGGAGGGAGAGAGAGGGAGTGAGGGAGGGAGCGAGAGGGAGAGAGAGGGAGGGAGGGAGGGAGGGAGGGGGAGAGGGAGGGAGGGAGGGAGAGGGAGGGAGGGAGGGAGAGGGAGGGAGGGAGGGAGAGGGAGGGAGGGAGGGAGGGAGAGGGAGGGAGGGAGGGAGGGAGAGGGAGGGAGGGAGGGAGGGAGAGGGAGAGAGGGAGGGAGGGAGGGAGCGAAAGAGAGAGAGAGAGAGAGGTATGGAGGATGAAGACTGAAGAAAGGAGAGATGGAGGGAGGCAGGAAGAAGGCGGGGGGAGGATTACTGTGGGATGGAGGGATGTGTAAAAGAGATGGCCTTAGAAGGGAGGAAAGGGATTGAGTGTAGTTTCTCCCGCTGACTTTTCTTTTTAATGCAATTCAGCTCTTAATGAGAAGAAACGAGAGCGGAGCATTTTAAAAGCGGCAAAAGAAAGCCTCTCGTGTGGCGGCAGACTTTATTTAGCAGAGCCTAGCCATTACAGTAGAAAGGTTTAGCGCAAACCTGGTGTGCTGAATATTAATGAGGGGTCTGGCCTCTCATCAAATTACCGAGCTCTCAAACACCAGTTTTAAACCAGAGGGCCATTTCACTAATCACAACATGGTCTGATAGCCAGCAACTGCCACCTCTGCTTGAAGACCCTTTAGACTAAAGACCATGTTTAGTGGGGATTTTCAGTTCAAAAAGACTGCCTGCGAGTGCTATCTTTGCTGTACAGTGTCAGAGCAAAGGAGATGAGGCGGCATACTAGAGCAGGTTACTCGACTCTTGATCTTAGAAAAGGATTTTAAAAAAGACCGTTTTTACCTGGTGGAAAAAAAAAAAAACATTTTACAGTCTGGGGAACTTTAGGAGGACTGACGGCAGGAAAAGTAGCCACAGTAATCCAAGCAACATGTCATTTTTAAAACATGCTTTACTTCCCCTGGGTTCAAAGCATTTTTGTGGAAGAGGGCAGTTATTTTGTCAGAAAACTTTTGTCAGCGTATTCATGAAGGAATCGAAGCACGTCTGTATAATTGGATCAAACGGCAAAGTATTTTTTCGATGTTAACCTTCACTGGAGAATAGTATGAGAATCATACCTGTGATGGTTTTACAGGCAACAAATTATATGGTGGCTACACCTCACTAATTTTGGATGAACGCCCTCCAGTTACGAATCTCAAAGACTACAGATTAGATGATAGGTAAAATATGTCTGGGTCAATTCAC
The DNA here is from genome assembly GCA_022702515.1 of Ilyophis sp. 1 JC-2022. Classification (NCBI taxonomy): domain Eukaryota; kingdom Metazoa; phylum Chordata; class Actinopteri; order Anguilliformes; family Synaphobranchidae; genus Ilyophis; species Ilyophis sp. 1 JC-2022. The sequence goes on along the minus strand of CM040398.1, from coordinate 9,402,253 downwards.
AAAGGAACAATGTGAACAGATGAACAAATAATCACAGAGACGGAAGATAATATGATCACTGAACAATTTGCAAAGAAATAATATGCGTCAGGTATTCAGCATTTGTTCAGACTAGTTAATTAGGCAATCGTTAAATTGGTCTAAAATCTTGTTTCTTCATTCAAGCCTGGGTGGATTCTGGCATCACAGTTTGATAACACAACGTACTTTGATAACGTTTCCCTTTTTAGAAGTCATAGTCCGTCACCTCCTGATTCATCTTATTATCTTATACCTGTTTTTTTGCAGTCTGCTATTTTATGCATCTTTCAGTTCAGTTAACAGCATCTTTCCACCATTCAGATCTTAGCATTTGGTAACAGCAGTGCAGTATACTGTATGGAGTGATTTGCATACCGCTGACGAGCATTAGCGCTCAAGTATTAGCGATCTTTATTATTTATTTTATATATATATAAAAAAGTTTTTAAAAATTTTCTCCCGATTTGGTAGCCAATTGCACCCCTATGTATTCCCCTCCCCGTGTAGCAACCTCTTGAGACTTTGCCGTTACAATCCCGTCAGCCGGTAGTAGGAAGGAGGGCCTCTTCAGGGCGCAACTTCTCCAAGCTCTGACTGTGAATCCAGTCCACCTGATGACCATGCGATGATTCTCCCCCGCCGAGTCCCTCCCCCTGCCCCGTGAGCGGCCGCCAATTGCCGATCCCTCAAGGGACCGGCCATACTCGGATCTGGCAGGACCGGGGATCAAACCGGGGATCCGATCCTCGGGGCACAAACCGCACAGACTGTGAAAGTCTGCGCCTTTGTCCGCTGCATCACGGCGGCGCCTTTATTTAATTTTTTAATTTGCTGCCCAGCCGGGGCTGTATATATCTCATTCCCTCCCGAATCTGGAATGTCCAACTGTCTGCGACCACAGCCATGTTCCATGTGGGAATCGGCCTGCCAATTCAGGAGAGCCGGGACACCCACGGTTCTCCTCCGAAAAATGTTCCGTCCTACAGCTGCTTCTTTACGCGTCACATACTGCTCGTGCAGAGCAGCGTCGGAGGAGGGACTTCTCATATGCGGCTTCGACACGCCGTCTTACGAGTGCCCTTATTGGCCAGCGGGGGTTGCCCAAAGAGTGATGAAGCCCGGAGGCCTATCTGACTGATCTCTCCCATACCCTGGGCGATGCAAGTGCCAATTGTGCTTGATTGTGATTTTGGCTCTTGATGCTGGCAGTGTGCTGAGTGGTTTGGGGAATTGGGCAATAGCCTGCCTTGTTTGCACTGTGTAAGTACAGCTGAAACATGCTGTTGCAAGATGCAGCAAAGAACAACTGTCGTGATTAGAATTGAGTGTAAATGTGGATACATGCGTTAGAATTGAGTGTAAATGTGGATAAATGCGTTAGAATTGAGTGTAAATGTGGATAAATGCGTTGAAATTGAGTGTAAATGTGGATAAATGCGTTAGAATTGAGTGTAAATGTGGATAAATGCGTTAGAATTGAGTGTGAATGTGGATAAATGCATTAGAATTGAGTGTGAATGTGGATAAATGCGTTAGAATTGAGTGTAAATGTGGATAAATGCGTTAGAATTGAGTGTAAATGTGGATAAATGCATTAGAATTGAGTGTAAATGTGGATAAATGCGTTAGAATTGAGTGTGGATATTAATTCACTTTGGCTTGTTAACTGATTGAATGCACTTCACAAAAAAAACAACTTAATGAGCTTCTTCTTGAATTCCTGCACAAGTAATTATATTGAAAAAATATATGTTGTGGCGATCTACTTGATGAAGAGAATAAAATGAACAAAAACAAACCATTCAGCCCAATCCAGACGGCATTATAGTTTAACAGTTGAAATCAGTTTGAGGTTTTTTTTTTTGGCTACCTCAAGCTTGCCACAACATTTTAGCCTGGTTTAGACATCAGATAGCAATAAATGGCCTATTAAACCATTAAGAATTTTTAATCTTGGTGCTATCAAAGAAGTATGTCTGCTAGCTGACCTGAAATGCTGTTGAATCATTTTGTCGTCATGACTGCAGCACGCTCCACCAGTAAAGAAATGTGTTGTGTGTGTAAGGATGTGTGTGCGTATGCGTCAGTGTGTGTGTACATCTGGAAGAGTCTGTATGTACACATGACAGTGGTAATAACTACTTTGTTCATAGTGTTCAGGCCAGCTATCCTGTGTGTGAGCAGTCTTAGTGAATGTCTCTGACACATGCCTGACTTATGATGCATTCTGGGTATTTTTACCACATGGCCATTCTTACTTCAGGACACACAGCTGGTCCCAATTAGAGCCCTAAATAAGGAGGTGAATAAGGATGATGGTGAAAAGGGAGTCGTGGTGACTCAACAGACACTAATGCATGAGCATATGCTCACACACACACACACACACACACACACACACAGACAAACAACTAGGGTGAGAGGAAGACGGTTGCCAGACAGCGGGTCCGATGCGGCTGTCAGATGAACAGAATGCCCTCCTCTTCTTATAAAGGATTACTGGAGGTTCAAGGTGTGCCGTTGTCATGGTTACCGCGGCTCAGGTCATTGTATTGAGGATTCTATTGAATCTGTTTCACCGCCCAGTGAGTCGAGACAAAAGCAAACTAATGACAACAGCGGACATCGCTGCTGGGGATCTGAATGGAGATAACTAGTGTACTTGCCAGAATAGACGTTGCTAGCTCATAATGGACCACCATTACTAACTCTCAAAAACTGTCAGGAAATCCGGAATTGGTTCGTTTTTTCTGAGGGGTTTTTCTCACTCACGCCGTTTATGTTGCTCGGAATGTCTCAAGCTATTCATGCTGCAGTGGATGCAGTGGGAGAGCGTACACAATCACTGCAGTGGATGCAGTGGGAGAGCGTACACAATCACACACTGTGATGTCACCAGCTGCTTCTTTAAAAAATATATATCATTTATTTTTGTTGTGCTTTTTCAGCACTATTTGGACAGCACAGTGTAGAGAGACGTAAAGAATGGGAGCGATAGAGAGAGAGAGAGAGAGAGAGAGAGGGAGAGACATGCGACAAAGGTTGCGCGGCCGAATTCTAGCTGCCGACGTCGCGGCCCGCAATGAGCACGTGGGCAGTGCTCTTACTGGCTACGTCATTGAGCCACCCCTCAACTGCTTCTCATCATGCTAGCGCCCGAAGGCCAAGCTCTGCACACGCACCGGTCGGAGGGAGACCCTTTAGGTGTGGCTTTAGTGAACAGGCTGCAGAGCTACCATGCCTTTGAACATTGCCCTACATTCTAAAGTGGGGCACCCAAAATTTCATCCGGTCTGACCTACAGAGACCCCTCGAGTACCTTTAACATAGAAACCTCTCTGACTCGTAGTCAAGCTACTACAAGTGCACAAATTGCATTGCATTGAGGAGGGAGGGGGCGGGAGGATTGAAGACGACGGATTTAGAGTGAGTCATGCTACGGCATGGAGACTGTTGCTCCCAACCAGTTGTGTTATTAATAAAAGGAAAACCTATCATAAGTATTAACCCTGAGGCAGTGGTCAGGAAAACACTGTACACTGTATCCAAGCCTGTAAAACTGCTCTCATGCAAACACACTGGCAGTAAGGGGTGGAAGCCACTGTCCGTAGCCCTGTGTAAAACAGCTTTTCTGGAGAAATACTCTTCTAAACAGGCTGGACCTGGTTAGTTAATTAAATTCCACAAAATGCAGCTTTCTCTCAGGCAGTAAGTCTGTAAACGAATTCATTGAAAACAGGATTCTAAAGGTAAGGTAGAGCTCATTTAAGGGTCCGCCTAACCCGTTCCTTCATCTAAGACTTCATGCTTTGGCTGAAATGCCAGAACGAAGCTTCTCTCTCTGGGCTTAATAGTTTGTTCCGGGGTTTAGAATCAATTTATCTTCCAATCCAAGTACAAAAAAACCACAACCCATTTCCCTTCTTTAACATTCCCAAACAAACTCATGCTTATACATCCTTCCTTCCTCATGTACTGTGAACTGAGGAAATAATTAGTCCTCATAAATGCAGCTTGAGCCCCTAAGTCAATATAGCACTAACCTGTCGGCTAGCCGCTGACTAGATTTACCTGGATATTGCAGCCAAGCAGCTAAAAGAGTCTGGTCCAATTCCAAAGTTCCCCTCTCAGCCCCCAGGCTCTCCATGAGCCATGAGTTCACGTGACGTGGCGAGATATTGCCAAGCAATCATTCGCGGCCCCTGAGAGAAAAAGATGGGGTCATTAAAAGCCGGTGCTCCAGAACGCACCTTGAAATCATCAGCGAGCTCCATTACCTTCGCCCGTGACCAGAGAATGGTGCAACTACATTATGCTTCCCGTCAGATGTTCAAGTGCTGTAGTTATGTGCGAGATGACACACTGCAGTTATTTCTCAGTTTAATTACTGTGTACTCATTGAGGTTGTCACAAATCGGTAACCTAATAAATGTGAATTAAATGTCCGGCCAGCAATGCATGAGCAGCTCACTAATAAGTACACAGAAACGTAATATTGTGTTTTTTGTCGTTTGTCGTTGTCAGTGTTGTAGTTTATAATAAGTTCTGCTGATTAATATAGAGGTTTGAAATGTCAAGTAGGTGTGTGTTTGTAATATCCGGTGTGTAAGTTTGATTTGTTGTGTTTCCACACTTTATGGGATGTAGTTCTCGCTGATCCAAACCCCAAAGTCAGCTTAAATTTTTCAATTTTTTGTGTTGGCTCTGATCCATCTCGCCTCACTAAACAAGCACTGGAACATTCTTTCAGGGATTGAGGATTGCAGGGATTCAGGGATTGCCTTTTAAATTTGCTCTTGGGGACATACCATGTACTCGACAGTGTGGTACTATTCCTTCCATTCAAGTTGTCGGTAGAGAAGAATTCAATTAACAGTTGTATTTAACATCACATAATAACAAGCTTTAAGGTCTTCCTTATCGATATTAGATGTGACGGAAAGTATGTTTTTTTCTCAGAGAATTATACAACTGAAAGTGTTTCTGTTCTTTTTTTAACCAATAAGCCCATAATATGCATATATTCATTATTGGGGCCTGAACTGTCTTCCAGTCCAATTATTCAGTTCCTTTAGCATTATGGCTGCTATTTCCTCGAATGGGACTCGTGACGCATTGAAAATGGCCTAAAAAATTTGCAATGTACAATGAATGTATTCTTCTGATTGTAATTATGGGCCATCTGAAGCGTGAAAAGCAGTCGTCCAAATGTATGCGCGTATGTGCCATAAATGATAATGTCTGTGTTGTAAACCGTGATGCAAAAGGTACATGCAAAAGAAAGAAACGAACAAAAAAAACTACATTGGTACATTTTTGCTTAATTTGAAGCTGATCATTCTCAGAATAGAAAAATAAACGGTTTACTCTGATAATCTGATTACAAGAAGAATTTAACTGAAATTTGAGGGGAACGTGATTTCTCTGACCTCCACCCACTAGCACCAAGGCACAATCCGTGAAACAGTGCCTGTCACCGCATCAAACTGACAGTGACACGCAGCCCTCTGATTGGCCAGTCTCCCTCTGTGGTTTATGGTCTTAATGACTGTGTCATTCCGCAATTAGCAACAGCCTAATGCATTTTTCACTGTCACTGCAAGAGACGAGAACGCATTCTCTACAGATTTAGAATGTCATAGAATATTTTTCAAGCATTGTGTTTATGGCTGTGTGCAATACTAAAGTAGGCCCATGATTAATTTTCTACACTTTTTGTTTTCATTTGGTTGTTGCAGCAAACTGTGCAAATTGACATTGTGTATTTATCATACGATTGAAGAGTATAGTGTCATCTTTAAAGGGAGATATATACAGTATACTGTATATATTATTCATATACCATACCTATGGTAAAAAAAAACCTGACCCAGCCTATGATCTGCTGTGTATTATACTATATGACTACTATATGCATTGGGCAATATAAAGAGTGTCACTGGGTCTTTCATAAATTGCATATACATATTGGCTTATTCAGCTTAAAATCATTTCTGATTTGAGGGCCAAATTCAGGGGTAAATATACATTTAGGTTGAGGCATAAGGTCAGAGTCGAATGATTGTAATGTAATGTAATGAATGTTGGGTCACAGTCAGGGTCGAGTAGGGCCGTGGTGACGGGTTCAAGGGGAAACGGAGCGAAACGAAATTGAAATGTTCTGTCATTGTGATGTTGAGCCTCTTGTGTCGAAGCCTCTATAAACACATTTTATCTCACGTCTGAAGATAAGCTTGTGAGAGCTATCACACAGACAAAGGAAGTGTGCAGGATCGCGGAGGACGGAGGATCTATAGAGGCTGAGGGCAGAGGAGAGGAATGTCAGGTCTGTGGAAGGCTGTCACTACAGACAGACGGATGTTCGCTCAGATGATAGATGGAGAGAAGTCATTTCCCCCTCCTCTCTTAGACTCGGTTTGATTTTCTGTTTTCATCAAAGGCGGAAAAGCAAGCGGGGTGGGTGAAAAGGGAAGGCTTCCCCATCGTATTGAGCTCCACATCCCCTGACCCAGGTGTCAGATAGTAATAATAACCTTTCGCTGGAGTGTGTGCGCACATGAGTGTGTACGCGCATGCTTGTGCATACACGTGCGTACGTGTTTGCACGCATGTGCACTTGTACATGCTTGTACATGCTAATGTATGTACAAACGTACGTTGTACTGCCTTGTGGCCCTGGGTAAGACGGTAAAGGAGAAATACAGTTAGTTGGGTTTAATTCTGCAGCAGCAGCAATGGCAGACGGGTCTGTTAAAATAAGGGAGCAGGGGCATATAGACATAGAGACAGAGACTTAACTGTTTTATAGCATTTAATGCCAAGAAAGTCAGTCAGCTTTTTATACTTATGAGTCAGTATTGAAGGCTGGGGGAGGAGTCAGTACTCTGGGCAAGGGGAGGAGTCAGTACTGTTGCCTGGGGGATTAGTCAGTACTGTGGGCAAGGGGAGGAGTCAGTACTGTTGCCTGGGGGATTAGTCAGTACTGTGGGCAAGGGGAGGAGTCAGTACTGTTGCCTGGGGGATTAGTCAGTACTGTGGGCAAGGGGAGGAGTCAGTACTGTTGCCTGGGGGATTAGTCAGTACTGTGGGCAAGGGGACGAGTTAGTACTGTTGTCTGGGGGATTAGTCAGTACTGTGGGCAAGGGGAGGAGTTAGTACTGTTGCCTGGGGGATTGGTCATTTCTGTGGCCTGGGGGAGGAGTCAGTACTGTTTCCTGGGGGATTGGTCTGTGGGCTGGGTGAGAAAGCTAATGTAAAAGCTTTTTTTCTATCTAAATAGATGAAGATAGAATCCCCCTGGCTGTTTAAAGTTGCCGTTCAGGCTCTAAGGCCAAGAAATTATACTTTGAAGTTTCTGTAAACAGCTTCAATCAGATTTATCAGACACGGGGCATCTTTCCCTCTCAGGCCTCCATCAGATATACGTGGAGAAGAGACAAACAATAATCAGCACTTCCCTTTTCTGTGTGTGTGTGTGTGTGAGAGAGAGAGAGAGAGAGAGAGATGGAGAATGTGTACAGGAAAGATTGGAAGATTTTAGAGATCATTATAAGGAAAGGTTGTGAATGGTTTCATTTGTTGATTATTTGCTCTTTATCTCCTCTCTGCTCTGTCTCCACTTCTTTGCTTTAATCATTTCTCTCATTTTGTTGCCTCGTGTACTTACGGAATGGTTGATTCATGTGTTGCTACATGCAGGCTGTTTATGGACAAATATCAGTGCCAGAGATGCACTGGTGTAGTAACAATCTTTAATTTATGAATTTATGGTGTGAAACGCTGAAAGGTATCTAATGTAATTTTAACCTGGCTAATTTAAATTGCTTTCTTTGCAAATAATCAGTTGGATTGCTTCACTCTCTCTCTCTCTCTCTCTCTCACATACACAGAAACACAAACAAACAGACAGACAGACCTAAGTGCATCTTATTTTAATTAGAAGTATCGTTTCTCAGTAGAGCAGGAGATGGCTTCATTTCATACCGGGTTCCCACGCTGCTTACAAATACTGGAAAGGCTAGATTTTCAAAAAATCTAATCAAGCACTTGAAAATGTATTTATTTTTTTTCCAACAGTGGTAGTTAAAAGTGCTTGACTCTTACAGATTGTGAGAAGCTTCACGTCCAAGTTTATTAGAAATTACGCGTACAGAAATGGATCAGAATATTCATTCTACTAAAACTCAGAGGTTTGGATTGAGGTGGGAAGAGCAGATCCTGGGTCAGTATTCATTTTAAATAATTAATGGTAATCGAGGCCATTTTTATATTGCCTTATTGGTGGTCAGCACACGCATGAAGTTGCAGACTGTATTTTTATGGGCTCTTGGAATGAAGGAGTAATATGAGCGTGATGCTAAACTTCACACCTGAAACGATGTTGGTGAGAACATCACTCAACTTTTTTCCCCAAGACATCCGTCCAGTTACGTTGTTTCTTCCGATTGCAAAAATGAAGTAAACAGAGAAAGTGCCAATGTCCCCGTCACTGGTGATACAGGAACTTGAGAAAAGTTTGTAAATTGTTTGCATAATGTTTGTATCATGTATCAAACATGACACATCCATGACATGAAGTATTATACAAATGTATATATAAAACTATATAGGCTTTTCCCAAGTTCCTCCAGGTGTACACAGACGCATTAACATTTAGCAGAATGCTAGCTGCTGTGATTCACCTTTTCATTATTAGCAAGCTACTCAATGTTTGTTAGCATCTCTGGCTACATTGGCAAGCTTGCCAAAACGAACACACCCATACCTCACATGGACTGTATGTTTATGCTAAGCTCTTGACTGACTTCCCGCTTAGCACTGAGTTTTTGTCCGCATGTTCGGACAAAACGATACGAAGTATATAATATTTAACTACAGGGAAGAAGAGCTTCATAGTATAATATTGTGGAGTGGGTGTCAGCTGGAGCAACTGTGCCTAGCTAGTGCTGATTAAATAGAAACAGGCCCAAGCTGAATGAAGTGGCTTTAGACCGCTTTATTTGTAACCAGTGAAGATGCAATCTGAGTAAGGGACAACCTCAAAGAGTCTGTGGAACACAAATTAGTAGGAAAACAACTTTATAGAGTTATTGTAAAGTCTACAGAAAGTAGTTCAGTGTGTCCACAGAGACACAGGGAATTGGCCTGGAGGGGGGTAGGGGGGGGAGGGGGGTCTGCTGGATGGAGGATAACCAATCAGACAATGGCAGAGTTCCAGAAGATCTCTTCCCACAAATCACAGGGACCATGCCTCTATAATAGGCCTAACAAAGGCAATGGGCAACACAGTGTGTGTGTCAGTGCAGTGTCAATATGTCAGTGTATGGGGGGGGGGGGGGGTATGGGCTATGGGCTATGGGCTATGGGCTATATTCTTAGGGTATTTTCCTAGTCATTTAAATTTAACACTCAGTAAAAAAAAACTGGTTGCATCATAATTGATGAGCACCATGTTTTTTTAAACACAATGCAAGTTTTTCATTGGTTACCTGCAAAGATGCAACACCTGGGGGCATACTCTGAAGGAGAAGGATTAATGAGTTAGCTGGATAACTGCACTGAGTAAAACCCGGAACCCTCCCAAATTCTGGAAGATGGACTTCAAGTAAAAAGAGCTGTTCTGCATTTTACACAGTGCAGTTATCCAGCTAACTCAGTAATCCTGCTTTGTGATACAGGCCCCTGGGGGGTATAATATGAATCAGGATTATATGTTAGCTGGATAAATGAGTAAAACCCGGGAACCTCCCAAATTCTGGAACATGGACTAAAAACATGTAAAACAGTAAAAAGAGCTGTTTACTCAGTGCAGTTATCCAGCTAACTCAGTAATCCCACTTCATAGATTACCTCCCTGTCTTTACTGCTGATTAGCCTCAGGTGAACATGCCTTTGTGAGCCGGCTGCTGCTGCTGTCCATGGTCCTGATGTATTCCCAGGCTTTGGGAGAGAACAAGCGTTGCTGACGTCAGCCAATGAGGATGAGCGGTTCTTTCTACTAACCCCAAGAGATATGAAACGCTAAAAGGATACAGCCAAACTGCCGTTATGCCAAACGCTAGCACATAAAACTAATAATAACCAAGGACTGCATCAACAATGAGCGCAACTTTTGACAATGCCATTTATCAATCTATAGAAGTATTCTGAACCTGCCGTTGCCATGGTACAGATTGCTCTCTCTGTGTGTCCTTCAGGTTGTGGAATGTGACCTCATAACTGGGCTGTTAATGGGGCTATGAGTCCCTCTCCTAGCGTGGCTCGCATTGTTTCTGAGCCAATCGCTTGAGAAATGCTGGAGGGATGGATGGCGGTTCAACTTTAAACAATAGTCTCTCTTACCTGGGAGCATTTAATACAGTCTAGCTGTAGATCCATTTCTGTCTCAGCGTCTCTGTTTTCAGCTAGTCCTTCCTGGCCAGCCAACCAGTTAACATGACCCAGTTGGCCCATTGTTTGACCGTGTATAATTTTTATGGCTTTGGCCAACATACAGCTTTGGCCTTCAACAGCCAAAGGGCCACCAAGAATGCACCCAAAGCTACCAGCATTGGCCTAACAAGATTTTACCACTAAAGAGCAGATGACTTACTGTGGAGCTATTCGAATGTACTGTTCCCTGGCTAATTTAGGGTGCTGCATAATGGCACATATTTGGTGATATTAGTTGTATTCAGCTGTGTGCCAATGCTGGTAGGCCAATTTGATCCTGTTATAGCTTACAGAAGATGCAGAAACAAATGTAGAACCTACAGAATGCCAGCAAAAGCTGTTGATTAATAAGATAGTGTTGGGTGGGTGGGGGGGTGGGGGGGGGGTGTAGTTTGGTATTACGAGGGTTTGTCCCATGTTCTGACAGATGAATGAATCAGGACGTCGTTTGTCCCAAGAGTTAATCTGCCAGGTGATTTTCATTACTTAAAAATAAACATGTGTTTTAGAAGATTGCAAAGCTTTCTTTTTGCCATACATCAACCTCAGTGCAATGGCACTTTTGTCTGAGGGCAGGACATTTGATCTTTTTGTCAATGCAGTGGGTGTTGGAGGGGTGGGTTATGTATTAATTTAACATGGCACTCTAAATAAAACCTGCTTGCGTTTTTAATGTGACTTGTTAGTTTTGCAGTCTCAAAGAAACTGTGGAAGTAGAAAAATGTGTTTGGAAAAACACTACCAAAACACACCAAGGCTTTTTGTCTGTAGAAATCGGCAGCAAATAGTTTTTTGTGTCCCATGGTGGGGAGGCAGACGTTGGACACCATACTGGTGGGAAAAGCACAACATAATTCATTCAGAAGACAAACTGCTTCGTCTGTAGCTTCTATCTCAACCAATCAAGCTGCTGAGTTCATCACTGTGTTGCATGTTAGCACTCATATGTTTTTGCAGACTGTGACTTAAATCCAGCTTGATGCTTTTATCCAGGTTCAGAAATCGCAAAAAACTGGTTATTTTTGGTCGAACTAAAGTGGTTGTTAAAAAAATTTACTTGCACCACTCAAACATTTAATGCATAAATTTACAGCCCGAAAAGTGTGTTTTATTTGTTAACCACCCTGAAAATTGTTTGCTTTCACAGAACACTTCTGTTTTAATGAAATCTGTGGAAAGATTTGCCCATTTTAGCAGCCCCACTACTTTGCCAGTACTTAACAGCACAGCCAACAGAAATGCCCGCGCTGGCCTCCACGTATGACTGACCGCAATATCCAGCAGTAACTACATTTGGACCAATCGGATCATGTTTGCAGGTTGTTGCAGTTTTTCTCATTTGTCAGGTTGTGATCTTGGCAACCTCAGTTTTGCTTATTGGCTGTGACCGAGTATTTTACAATGGTGTATATATACAGCTCTGGAAAAAATTAAGAGACAACTGCAAAATTATCAGTCTCGCTGTTATTTTGGTTCTGTACTCTAGCACTTTGAGTTTGAAAGGATACAATGACAATGAGGTTGAAGTGCAGACTGTCAGCTTTAATTTGAGGGTATTTTCATCCATATCGGATGAACCATTTAGAAATTATAGAACCGTTTGTATATAGTCCCCCCCCATTTTTGGGCATCAAACAATATTGGACAATTTAACATAATGTAGAATAAAGTAATCATTTTTTTTATTATATTTGCTTTGCATTTGCATGACTCATGATCTCTGATGAAACAAAACACAACAAAAATAATAGCGATATACTAACCTCTCTGCATTTTTGATGGATCTCTATGGGGAATGGGGGGGGGGGGGGATTTATAGATTGTAAACTACTTACACAGTAACATATGGAACAACATGGTTGGCTAAGTGGCTCTAAGTCATCAAGGGTCTAACATATCAAACAAGCCTTAAACCATCACTCTGCTGCCAGAAATACAGTAGATATGAATGGATAACTTGAAGGGTTTCTTCTCTTGACTTATTTTTTCCATAGAGTTCAATTGGAATATTTGTCAGCCTTAAAGTGATTCAAACATATCTACTGCATATCTGGCAGCAAAGTGATGGTTTGAGGCTCGTTTGATATCTCAGACCCTTGGTGACTTACAGCCATTTTACCAACCATGTATTCCATACTGTTCCAGCATAATTTACAGCTAAATCTAGTCCCACCCCCCAATTCCCATAGAGATCCATTCAAATGCAGAGAAGTTATAGTATTGCTTGTAAGAGTACCAGAAAATAAAATATCAAGAGTTTTTTGATGTTGTTGGGTCAGAGACATCAGGAAGTCATGGCAAGCAAAGGATATGCCAGCAAATATTAAATATGATTACTTTATTCTACATTATGTTAAACTGTCCAATATTTTTTGATGCCCAAAAATGGGGCGGACTATGTACAAAAGGTTTTATAATTCTTAAACAGTTCATTCGATATGGATGAAAATACCCTCAAATTAAAGCTGACAGTCTGCACTTCAACCTCATTGTCATTGTATCCTTTCAAAAAGTGCTAGAGTACAGAACCAAAATAACAACGAGACAACTGATAATTTTGCAGTTGTCTCTTAATTTTTTCCTGAGCTGTATTTTTTGAGGACTTGACTGAATTATATTTTGTTTGTCTTTTAGTGTTTGTATCCCAGGTGAGGCAGGTAACGGTTTTTCAGGTGTTCGTTGATTTGGTTAACTCTAATTGCACGTGTTCTTGCTGTGCGGTTCTGAGGCTGATTGATGGCGCCGTCACTCTGCTCCCAGTGTCTCAGACGGACCCAGACTCTCACGCTGTTTCCCATTTCCACATTCGCGCTTCGCGGCCGTGTCTACATTTGATCGATTTGTTTTAGATGAGATTTTGGAAACCGCTCATTTCCCCGTAGGAATAGTCCGCCGGCATTCCCGGGATGCGCGTACAGTACGCGTGCACATTTGAGTCTCAATAACTTGCTAATGTATCTGTAATGAGGATTTAATGGCGACGACACAAATTGACCATGATGACAACGTGACTATGCGCATTCTGCCGAAGTGTGCTCGCTGAAAAGCACCCTGCAGTCGCTAGGCGACAGGAAATACTGACATTCTGAGCTTGAGAAAGCGGGAGGTAAGTGAAGGTCATTCGACACATAAACACTAAAGGTAGAATGCATACAGCGCCCAGAGCTGAACGGGGGGCTTCTGAAGCTCGGTCCAGGTACTTTTCCTGTTTCTCAGGAGCAGGTGTGTGGAGAGAGGGCAGACCGGAATGGTGCGGTCATAAAAGATTAATCCCGGGCTTGACTGCTGTAGCCACACCCCTCTCCTCTTCTTTTCCTTCTCCTATCACTTGTTCTTAACGGTAACAATCTGGCCCTGTGTGTAGTGCTGCTTGTAGTGCTGTATGGAGAACATCACCCTCTCTGACTGTGGAGGTAATTTGGGGTGAAATGGGGTGTTTGACCCCACGGTAGTACAGTTTGTCTCTCTGGGTTGCCTGGGGGGGTTACGTACAGTACACGCTTAAGCGCAGGGATAATTTAGGGTGCAATGGGGTGTACTGTATGACCTGCTCCAGTTGTGTGTGGGCTTAATAAAGGGTGTAATCTCATGCAGTGTTTGACACCCCCTTTGCGTGGGTTAGGCCTGGATGGCAGACAGTTTTACCCCTGCTGTCTGTGTAGAGGATGATCTGCATTAGAGGAGGGCAGAGACTGCAATGTCTGCATTTCTACCTCTATCTGTTCAACCAACAAAAATAATAATAGCCGTCTGTATTTAGAATGGGGTTGGGGAGGCGGGTGTGTTTTGATGAGCCGTCATTTGGTGGGGCACAGAATGCAGACGAGCTGTCTGGTTTTTTTTTTGGGGGGGGGGTGTTGTGTCTGTTTGTCATTACCGTAGTTTCAGGTTTGGGGTTTAGCATTCAGTATCTCATCCTCCAAATATCCTCCGAATTGATTTGGTCAACTTTGAGAAGGGAAAAGGCTACAGCGGTGGCGCCGTGGTAAAAGTGCCAACTTTCAATCGATGCAATTGCACACTGCTCAGGGGTTCGTGCCAGATCGTAGTACGGCCGGTGCCTTGAGGGAGTGACGATTGACGGCTGGGCGAGCACTGGGCGAGTTTGAATTGCGTTCAGGAGCTCCAGGAGTCGCAACCTGAAGAGGACATGGCGCCCTCCTTCTTGCTACCGGCTGATGGGGTTGTGTAGCAGCAAATTGGGCTACCAAATTGGGAGAAAATGGGAAACAATTAGATACAAATTAAGAAGAACTTTGAGAAGGGAAAAAAAATTCACACAATGGCAACGCATTATCTGTGCATTTCTGAATATACGGTATTGGGGTTTGAGTATGCAGTTGGTAGAACAGCCCTCTCTGTCTATACAAACGTAATTTATGGACGTGAATTTCACTCCAGTGTTTGACTCTTGTCTGCCTGTGTCGAGGTGTCTGACCCTCTCTGTCTCCCTGCAGACCGGGAAGCCCCAGATTGATGACCTCTTCTCCGACCTCTGTGATGGGCGACGCCTGCTGGACCTGCTGGAGGGACTGACTGGAGAAGAACTTGTGAGTGACATTGCCCTGTCACATGACCTTGAGTCCAGGGCTACTCTTTGTCTCTCTCTGGTTCTCTCTTTCTCTCTCCCTCTCTCTCTTTCTCTCACCAGTTCTCTCTTTCACTCCTCCCTTCCGCACCATCTCCCTCGGTTAGTTACGCTTTCAAATGTGCGCTAAATTATTTCAGTGAAATCTTTCTTTTTTTGAACTAGGCTCTCTCTCTCTGCAGGCTAAAGAAAGAGGCTTTACTCGTGTTCACGCTCTCAACAATGTCAACAGAGCACTGCAGTTCCTTCAGAAGAATAATGTGAGTGCCGGAAACTGCTCTTTCAGACACGGCCTTCTATTGGCTTCTCCTCAGTCAACTCGGTGAAACAGCCACTGCCATTGGCTTATTGGTTTTGTTCTGGGTGTGATTGGCTGCTTGATCAATTCCCACACACATACGTGTGTGTGTGTGTGTGTGTGTGTGTGCGCGTACGCTTGCGCGTGTGCATGTATGTATGTGTGTGTGCGCGTGCGTGTTCTTGTGTGTGCATGGTATCACCCAACACAAGAGTGTGTCCTGTTATCACACAACACAGAAAACATCTTACTATCACCCAACATAAGAACATGTCTTATTACCCTTTACAAGCACATTTTACTATCACCCAACATAAGAACATGTCTTATTACCCTTTACAAGCACATTTTACTATCACCCAACATAAGAACATGTCTTATTACCCTTTAGAAGCACATTTTACTATCACCCAACATAAGAACATGTCTTATTACTCTTTAGAAGCACATTTTACTATCACCCAACATAAGAACATGTCTTATTACCCTTTAGAAGCACATTTTACTATCACCCAACATAAGAACATGTCTTATTACTCTTTAGAAGCACATTTTACTATCACCCAACATAAGAACATGTCTTATTACCCTTTAGAAGCACATTTTACTATCACCCAACATAAGAACATGTCTTATTACCCTTTAGAAGCACATTTTACTATCACCCAACATAAGAACATGTCTTATTACCCTTTAGAAGCACATTTTACTATCACCCAACATAAGAACATGTCTTATTACCCTTTAGAAGCACATTTTACTATCACCCAACATAAGAACATGTCTTATTACTCTTTAGAAGCACATTTTACTATCACCCAACATAAGAACATGTCTTATTACTCTTTAGAAGCACATTTTACTATCACCCAACATAAGAACATGTCTTATTACTCTTTAGAAGCACATTTTACTATCACCCAACATAAGAACATGTCATATTACCCTTTCGAAGCACATTTTCCTCTCCAGACAGAAGAACATGTCTTATTACTCTTTAGAAGCACATTTTACTATCACCCAACATAAGAACATGTCTTATTACTCTTTAGAAGCACATTTTACTATCACCCAACATAAGAACATGTCATATTACCCTTGAGAAGCACATTTTCCTCTCCAGACAGAAGAGCACCTCTCTCAGAGTAGAACAAAGCTCCTCATCACACATATCAACACAAGAGAATATCAAGGATACTTCAGAATAAAGGGCAGCTGTGTGTATCTATGATAGAATTTTCTCAGCATAACACAAGAGCTATAATAGATCACCATATCTCCTAAAATGCTTTTTATGAAATAAAAATCATAATTCTTGATTTTAAAATTCCTGTCTGTGATTTCTTATTTTTTTCTTTATTTCTTTCTCCCGTTGCAGGTTGAACTGGTGAATATTGGGGGGGTGGACATCGTTGATGGAAATCACAAACTAATTTTAGGTCTCATCTGGAGTATCATCCTGCATTGGCAGGTGAGTGACCACACCCACCCGTATTTGTTTTCCTGGCTGCATTCGAATAGTCAAATTTGAGCAAGGAAGGATCCTTTAGATCGCGTGAACCGGAAATATTTGCCGGGCAGCCATGCTAAGGACCGTTCAAATTTCTTATATTGAGAAGGAAAGGAGCTTCACAATTCCTTTTATCTGTCCTTTCACAAAGGATGCTCTGGACTATCCTTTTCAGAAGGATGGTCATATTCGCACCGCACAATGCAATGCCACCAATGTTTACATAAGCATCTGGGTTTTCCGGGACCTACTGAATTACCAAATTCAAACAACAAGGTGAACATCTGAGAAATGCCAGAAATCTAAAGGTGTGTGTGTGTGAGAGTGAGAGAGACAGAAAGAGAGAGAGCACACCCACGTGTAACCACTTATGCGAGTGTGTTCCAGTTGAATGAGTGTGAGAGAAGTGTGTGAGTTAGAAAGGAAACATCAGAGACAGACACGCAATCAACAAAGAGAGGAAATTAAAATACCTGAGGAACTGCATGCCACTCCGGAGACAAGTCAGTTGTCATCCCTTGTACAGCATTCACCTTCAAATATCAATGCCTTCTACTTGACGGAGACTTTCTTTTCATTGAACCCTTGCTCTCAAATGAACTTACTGAAAAGTTGGATTTGAACTTCTCAAACAAGCAGACTCCCGATCCTGTTCAATGTCGTTGAGAATAACGTTTTTCAAACACTCAAGAGCCAGTTCATCAATTTGTTTCCTTTTATAAATTTGGCACCAAATGCGGGGCGAAGCATATCTGATTCCTGCCCCAGTTTGGAATGGCCAATAGTCTGCAACTGCATCTGCGTACATTAGGTAAACCCCCCTGTCGATTTGGGAGAGTGTAGACGTCCACGGTTCTCCTCCAAAACACGCGGTGTTGCCAGCATGCTTCCTTTCACGCTGTAGGCTAAAGCTAAGCTCACATAGAACAAGTCAGATAAAGACCTTTCATGTGTGGCTTTAGCATGCAGAGTGTCTGGACGTGTCTGGACGTGTCTAGGCGTGTCTGGGCATGTCTGGACGTGTGTACTGCTGTTGTATGTTGTCAGCCACACCAAGCGTGGCCACCAAATGCATTTTCCGCTCTCTTTTCTCACAACGTACACTTCTTCTCATCTCAAATTTTCCACACACTCCCTGATGTGTGTGTATATCTTTGATTCCTTCGCTCTCCGTCCCTGGCAAATGCACAATGTCCTCTCTGGATCTTTGCATAAGGTTTGTCAGCGTTTTCTCATTCGCTTTGTATTTAGAGTGCTTGTCGGCCTTGGGCTCAGATGCGCGTGTAACCGTAGCTCACAGTTGCCTGCTGGAAAGCCCTTGTGTTTGACTGCGGCCTCCAGTAATTGGCTGTAATTTTCAGATTAGGGAGCGCACACGGATGATTTATTCACTGTGATTGGTCAGATGTGGGAAGGTTATGTTAGTTGGGATTTATTGACTGTTATTTAGGGTGTAGAATGAATGGTGGTATTTTAATGGCTGCAACTGGGAGGGATGCAGGCAATAAAATACTGGCTGCTATGTGGAACAGAATGACACCTTCAGGCTGGTATCTGGAGCAGATGGGTCTCAGGGAATATCGTTTAGAACAGAAAATTTGAGGCTTTTCCTGATGGATGGTGAAGGTAAGGATGTGTTTAAATACAGAAGACATTGTGAGCACTTTCTGTGAGCAATGTCAGTCAAACTATTCCGATACATCGTCTTTCCCCAGAGCTGGTCTCCAGGTCTGCTCCAGATCTGTCACGTACTGACACTCAGCCTCGGAGGTGTGTGTTTGTATGTATGAACGTGTGTGTGTGTGTGTGTGTGTGTGTGTGTGTGTGTGTTTGTGTGAACCTCTTTCTTCTCTCTCTCACTCTTTTTTCTCTCTCTCTTTCACTACCACTCTCTCTCTGCTGTGACTCCATGTGCTGCATCATTAGTGTGTGTTGTGTAGATGTGTGATTTATTTTGTGCACTGCATTCTCCTCTCGCTGGCAAAGAGTGTGTGTGTGTGTGTGTGCCAGTATGTGTGCATGCATGAGTGCGTGTGCATGCTTGCATGTGTGTGTGTGTATGAGTGTGTGTGCATGTTTGTGTGTGTGTGTGTGTGTTTGCCAGTATGTGTGTGCATAAGTGCGTGCATGCTTGCACGTGTGGGTGTGTGTGTGTCAGTATGTGCGTGCATGAGTGTGTGTGTCAGTATGTGCGTGCATGAGTGTGTGTGTGTGTGTGTCAGCGTGTGCGTGCATGAGTGTGTGTGTGTGTGTGTCAGTATGTGCGTGCATGAGTGTGTGTGTGTGTGTCAGCGTGTGCGTGCATGAGTGTGTGTGTGTGTGTGTCAGTATGTGCGTGCATGAGTGTGCGTGCATGCTTGCGTGTGTGTGTGTGTGTGTGTCAGTATGTGCGTGCATGAGTGTGTGTGCATGCTTGCGTGTGTGTGTGTCAGTATGTGCGTGCATGAGTGTGTGTGTGTGTGTCAGTGTGTGCGTGCATGAGTGTGTGTGCGTGCTCGCGTGTGTGTGTGTCAGTATGTGCGTGCATGAGTGTGTGTGTGTGTGTCAGCGTGTGCGTGCATGAGTGTGTGTGCGTGCTTGCACACATACATGTGTGTGTGTTCACGTGTACAAGTGCCTGTGTATGAGGTGGCAATATCTGTTTAAAACTGTGTCCCAATTTTTTGTTCCATACATTTCTAAATGTTCAGTTGCTTAGAATGAAATATACAGCTACATAAAATTTTATATCGTTATGGGCTTTAAGTTCTTTTGAACATGTGACCAGGGAAACATTTCACCTGTGTTTAAGCCTTTATCCTCAGCTCGAGCTATCACTGGAGCTTCCCTAACTGCAGTTATTAGTGGTTAGTCAGAGGAATGCACCCATTTATACAATTAATTAAGGACCAGTTGAAGAGCTTTTTGGTGCGAGGGTGCGAGTCTCTATATCAGGAGTGTCCAGCTCTAACTGAAATAGGTCGGTCTGGGTCTGCAGGTGTTTGCTCTCGCACAGCACTAAAACACTTCATTTAAGACCGTGATTAGTTTGATAGTTTAATCGGGTCCTGTAGTGCTGACTCGAGCAAACGCCTACACCCGCACCAGCCGTTGTTGCATAAGAGTGGACAGCCCTGAAGAAGTAGAGATGATTAATGTATCGCGGGTACCACGGTGTGCTGATTGCTTAACAAGTGGCTTGAGAAAGCCCTGTATTTTGGTCCATTAAATACAAGGAAGTTGGTTGAAAAACCCCATGGTCCTAAAAGGATGTGAGGTAATAAATATGCTAATAAGCACCGTTTTTTCTTTCTCAGGTGAAAGATGTGATGAAAGATTTAATGGAGGGGCTACATCAGACCAGCAGCGAGAAGATTCTGCTGAGCTGGGTGCGGCAGTCCACTCGGGACTACAAGCAAGTCAACGTGGTCAACTTCTCCAGCAGCTGGTCTGATGGGCTGGCTTTCAACGCCCTCATCCATAGCCACAGGTCAGAGGTCAGAGGTCACTGACACGGCCCCCCCTTGCACTGGCGCCTTTTACATTACATTACATTACAGGCATTTAGCAGACACTCCAGAACGATTTACACAACTTTCACAATTTTTACATGGTATCCATTTATACAGCTGGGTATATACTGTATGCACCGGTATATACTCAAGGGTAGTCAAGTATCGTTCTCAAGGCAATGTCCCGCATGGTAATAAAACCTGCAACCTTTACAAACCCAGTTCCCTACCCACTATACCGCCTTCTCTCAATACACAACCCTTCTCTGTGCTATAGATGCACAGGGCACAGTGTGCTGTTATATGAAGGCCTACCCCTCTCTCTCTGGACCGCAGTTCTTCCACAGTATCCTATTTCACACGGCTCTCACTGTAGAGGCCTTCAGTACTACTCTGTAGCAGACACGGTGGCAAATCTTTCGGCAGCCATGAGGACTCGTAGAGTTTATTTCAGTTTCCAGGGAGGTTGGATAATACTTTTACTAATAGAGGCAGAGAGTGGGGTCTGCAGTGTAGTGAGATTAGACCAGGGTGGAGAGCTATGGGGTCTGCTGGTTTTTGTGTTCCTGTTAAAATCAGCAACTAATTCAAACCCAAGTGGCCATGCCAGGTGAGTTAACGGCTTGTTTTGGTCCATTAAGTTCTGAGTAACAACAAAAAACTAGCAGATCTCCAGGACCAAGGTTGTAGACCCCTTAGAGCATGTTTTATGGGATGGTCAGATCAATATGTAGGGTGGACTGTCCAAAATTGCTGTCCAGCAGGCCTTTGTTATACTGGCTAGTATTTCCTACTTGTCTCTGTAACGTTTGAAAGACCATGTTCATTTGAGATGGCAAGATGGCAAAAAGTCAGGGCTCAAGTTACATGAACAATGGAAGCGCGGAGCAGCATTGGCTTTGAGCGGTGCTTGTTTAGTTAATGGGAGAAACATGCCTAAAATGCTTGTGTCTTGGCTTCATTTCGATATTAATAATTTGGTTGGCAGACTGATTTTCCTGAGTGCGTATTTAGAGATGCGTTGAGAGTGTAGGCTTCTTTTGATGCTGAAAACCTTTTTTGTTGAGATGAATAATTCTCAAAGGAAAGTGACAGCTATAGTACCAGCCAAATCACTGACTCATTTGAAAAGAAAGAGACGCGAGGAACAATGATTTGAATGAAATGGGGCCGCTGCGGTGGGGATCCCAGTTCTTGCCGGGCCGCAGAGAGTCGGTGTGAGCTCTTACCTTATGTTAAATGGGAGAATTGTTCACAGTGATTTTGAGGCGGTGCAGCAGGCCAACCTGAGCACCAAAGGCCTCATAAAATCCTCAGCCTTTTGCCTGTCTTGCGCTACTGCAGTGAAACCTTTTTAAAAATGTGTTATTTATTTATTTATTTAAATTTGTTTCTTATTTTCCCCGCCCGTTTTCTCCCAATTTGGTAGCCTGTTGTACCCTAGTACAATTCAATTCCCTGTGTACTGCTGAGAATTTGGTAGCCTGTTGTACCCTAGTACAATTCAATTCCCTGTGTACTGCTGAGAATTTGCCGCTACGTCTTCTCCAAGGCTTGACTCCTTGTGCTCCTGACTGTGATTCCAGTGCTGCATGGAGCCACTATGTGCGCAATGATTCTTCCCGCCGAGTCCCGCCCCCCACCCCGGGGCAAAGAGTGTGTGTGTGTGTGTGTGTGTGCCGGTATGTGTGTGTATTTCCCCCCGTTTTCTCCCAATTTGCCGCTCCCTCGATGCACCGGGCATCCTCGGATCTAGCAGGACCTGGGCGCGAACCCGGGCCCTTGGGGTGCAACTGCATCGACTCAAAAGTCAACGCTTTTACCGCTGCGCAACCGCGGCTCCTCACTGCAGTCAGTCCTACCTGGACTGAGACACAAGCCGCTTTGAAGCGGATTTCCTTTCTTCTGATTGGCTGCTCGGAGAGGCTCGACCATGCCTTCAACATTGGATAAGACTTTTACTAATAGGGGCAGAAAGCGGGGTCTGCTTCGAGGACTATCTGTCAGTGTTTTTTAATCACACCTGGCATCCCTCGGTACTCCCGTGGACAGATGGCCGTTTGTGCTGTGGGCTCTTCCCAATCTCACACAACTGGATTTGGTTTGTAAGTCAGGAGCCTGGAGAATCAGTTTTTTTTCTTCCTATTAGCTGTGCCGTGCGCGTCACTGCAAACTCTCAAAGGGTTTTTCAATCACTGTGATTCTCTCTTAAACTTGTAGTGGCGCGCTGCTATTTCGCTCAGTGTGAGTTTGAAATGCTCCTTAAAGTCAGCCCTAGCTTGCGGCCCATTACTCAAGCAATATTTGCAGTCATAGTCTCTGTGTGTTTCGACGTTGCAGGGCCCAGTTTCACTGTTTTGCACGCGATTGCTGTTGCCATCTTGTTCAGAATCCATTTGTTTATCCTCTTTCACTGGTGTTTTTTTCTGTCGTTCTCTCTCTCTGGTGCCATTCTGCTGAGTGGCAGAGCCCAAAATTGTTCCAGAGACCAAATTTTTGATTTTTTCAGATTTTTTTTTTCTTCCCCCGGAAACAAAAGTAGTTTTTTTTCTGAGTGTGGGCAGGATGTTTAGATAACAGCGCTGAAGCAGCAGCTGACCCTATGAGATTAGAGGGTGTTTCACTGGCCTTTTTTGGGTGAGATGAATGTTTCTTTAGTACTTCGAGGCCGGGGTGTTTTGAGTGGAGCTGTGCAGTTCGATTACAGTTACAGACCCAAGCTGCTTTGACAGAAGAAGCTCTAAGAATTAGGGCATGTTTCGGGTGGGGGGAGGGGGTTAGTATTGTGAGATTAATGTTCCCCTTTTGTCATCACACAGGCCCGAGCTGTTTGAGTGGAAAAGTGTGGAGAAGCAGACGGATATTG
Organism: Ilyophis sp. 1 JC-2022; assembly: GCA_022702515.1. NCBI lineage: Eukaryota > Metazoa > Chordata > Actinopteri > Anguilliformes > Synaphobranchidae > Ilyophis > Ilyophis sp. 1 JC-2022. The sequence goes on along the minus strand of CM040398.1, from coordinate 9,379,048 downwards.
AGAGGCTCGACCATGCTTTCAACATCGCCAAACGGCAGCTGGGCATCGAGCAACTGCTGGACCCTGAGGGTGAGTGTGTGAGGGGGGGGGGGGAGTAGGGTGGGGTTGAGCCCCGTTCTGTGGGCCTCCTCCATTTCTAATTAATGTCTTAATTGGCAGGATGGTGACAGTGGCACTTGTGTAGGTAGAGATTTAGCGCTCTCTCACCAAGGGCTAATTATTCCGCTGGCCCCAGTCTCAGCATCACCGCCGCTTCCCGCGCGCGGCCCGCAGGCTCCAGCCTGGCTGAGGCTCTGAAGTGCCGCTGAGAACGAGCCTGACTGCCAAAGGAGCACGTGCCGCCCGTTAAAAGTGGAGAGGGAAAAAATAAATAGTGTTGCCAATGGCCGGAGCTTATAAAGTCATTAATATTTCCTTCACATTCAAAAAGTCAAACTTGGAGAAAGGGAGTACCGGGTGACTTGTTCTGCTAATGCAGTTTGAGGGGCAGTAATGTGCTTCGTGGTCTGGTATCTAAATCCTTGAAAAAGCATAAAAACACGCACGTCCAAAATGTCAACAGGTGCCAAAACGGAAAACAAATAATAATGGATAAAGTGAAGTCGGCACACTGGATACTGCTCCAAAAAAAGGTGTTTATTCACAACGCTAAACGTGACGTTTTGAGCTACATGTTCTTCATCAGACAGAGTTCATAAGCTACATGTTATTCTGATGAAGAGCATTTAGCTCGAAATGTCACATTTTGTGTTGTGAATAAACACTTTTTTTTGGAGCAGTATTCAGTGTGCGGACTTCACTTTATCCACTGGTATTGAATTCTTGCCATTTGCCTTTATGGCTGTTGGATGTGCAGGATGGCTCATAACTGGTTGTTGTGCAGCCCAGTGAGAGAGGGTTGGGTAGTATTAAACCATTTTACTGGTGTTTGGCGCACGTGTTTTGATTTTCTTGGTATAAGTGTGGAGTCCGGATGGGTTCACTGTGCTTATATGGGGAGTGAGGTTGGATTTGTTGTGCTTATATGTGGAGTGTGGTTGAGTGTGTTGTCCTTATACATGTATGTAGTGTGGTTGAGTGTGTGGTCCTTATATGTATGCGGTTATATGTATTGATCTTATATGTATGTGGTTATATGTATTGATCTTATATGTGGAGTGTGGTTGAGTGTGTTGTCCTTATAGAGTGTGTTGTCCTTATATGTACTGTGTGTTTATATGTATTGGGCTTATATGTGGAGTGTGGTTGAGTGTGTTGTCCTTATATGTAGAGTGTGTTTATATGTATTGGGCTTATATGTGGAGTGTGGTGGAATGTGTTGTGCTTGTGTGTGGAATGTGTTTATGTGGTTTGCTGTGGTTACTGTATGTGTGAAGTGCAGCCATTGTACCATGGCTGTAGTGTTTTAATCGCATGGCTTGTGTCTACTTTATGCAGCTTGATTTTTGTCCCTGCACTGGGTGCAGTGGCAGCTCCTGCCGCATGCCATTCACCTGCTTCTTCCCTCATTAATAACAGTGACGTTGCCGTGCCAATGGGCCATCCATCCGGACCCTCGTTATGTGACCCGGCCCGGCCCGGGCCGTGATGTGAAATATCTCCGTGTCATGGCCAGGGTTAAAGGGCCAAGCCTTCGTCCGCTCCATAGCCGCGCGGGCACATTCTCTCAAATTTATGACCGCCTTCTCCCCTCCGCTGTCCAGACATTAAAACCAACAGTGTCAAGGGCCTGCGTGGACAGTCAGCTCTGTGTCTTAACCCCTTAACTAGAAACGGCCCGTATTTGGGCCGGAAGTGGTTTTGTTTATTAGCTTTCATTGCGCTTTTTTAACGGTGGAACTTTCAATCAATCTGGTTACACAATATACTGTTTTAAAGTGTTAAAACTCACAATTCTACCCCTATAAACTATTTTACGATCCCAATGTTAAAGCGACAACGGTTTCTTATTTTGTAACATGATATAAAACAGGCTCGATCAAAACAACGACTCCATACGTTATATGCATTCTGGAAATCCCCAGATGATACAAATCACAGTAAAGTCAGTATCTTTATCCTGGCAAAAAATACAAATAAATACATAATCTTTTAGGCAAGAAAATAAATTCCACTGTGTTTGAGCTTCTTCTACTACTTCTGAGAGTATTCTTGCTCTTGAAAAACAAGGATTATGCCTATAGTCAAAGAGGTTCAAGAACAGTAACCATTTTATTTTTTGTGTTCAAAAAGGTGGCGCTTGAGAAGGGATTAACGTCCATTTTGATTTAAGGAATGTTGAATTACAGGGAAGGAAAAGGCTGAATCTATGTACCTGTCTATGTGTCTGGAAAAGCATTAACCTAATCATGCCTTGCTTTTCTATCGCTAAGACACTGAGACGGCACGTCTGAGATACTGCAGATATTAAGGCACGGTGCAGTCATTAAGATGGTGGCTGAGGTTTCACTTACTGAGATTTAACATAGACTGTGAGACGTGGCTCAGTCTATGAGACGTACAGTCTCAATGATACAGCGCAGTCTCAGTGATAGAGCACGGTCTCAATGATACAGCACAGTCTCAGTGATAGAGCACAGCCTCAGTGATAGAGCACAGCCTCAGTGACTGACACACACAGTATCAATGATACAGCACAGTCTCAGTGATAGAGCACAGCCTCAGTGACTGACACACACAGTATCAATGATACAGCACAGTCTCAGTGACTGACACACACAGTATCAGTGATACAGCACAGTCTCAGTGACTGACACACACAGTCTCAGTGATATAGCACAGTCACTGACACACAGTCTCAGTGATACAGCACAGTCACTGACACACAGTCTCAGTGATACAGCACAGTCACTGACACACAGTCTCAGTGATACAGCACAGTCACTGACACACAGTCTCAGTGATACAGCACAGTCATTGACACACAGTCTCAGTGATACAGCACAGTCACTGACACACAGTCTCAGTGATACAGCATAGTCACTGACACAGTCTCAGAGATACAGCACAGTCACTGACACACAGTCTCAGTGATACAGCACAGTCACTGACACACAGTCTCAGTGATACAGCGCAGTCACTGACACACAGTCTCAGTGATACAGCACAGTCACTGACACACAGTCTCAGTGATACAGCACAGTCACTGACACACAGTCTCAGTGATACAGCGCAGTCACTGATGCACAGTCTCAGTGATACAGCACAGTCACTGACACACAGTCTCAGTGATACAGCACAGTCACTGACACACAGTCTCAATGATACAACACAGTCACTGACACACAGTCTCAGTGATACAGCGCAATCACTGACACACAGTCTCAGTGATACAGCACAGTCACTGACACAGTCTCAGTGATACAGCACAGTCACTGACACAGTCTCAGTGATACAGCACAGTCACTGACACACAGTCTCAGTGATACAGCACAGTCACTGACACAGTCTCAATGATACAGCACAGTCACTGACACACAGTCTCAGTGATACAGCACAGTCACTGACACAGTCTCAGTGATACAGCACAGTCACTGACACACAGTCTCAGTGATACAGCACAGTCACTGACACACAGTCTCAGTGATACAGCACAGTCACTGACACACAGTCTCAGTGATACAGCACAGTCACTGACACACAGTCTCAGTGATACAGCACAGTCACTAACACACAGTCTCAATGATACAGCACAGTCTCAGTGATAGAGCACAGTCTCAATGATACAACACAGTCTCAGTGATAGAGCACAGCCTCAGTGACTGACACACAGTCTCAGTGATACAGCACAGTCACTGACACAGTCTCAGTGATACAGCGCAGTCTCAGTGATAGAGCACAGTCTCAATGATACAGCACAGTCTCAGTGATAGAGCACAGCCTCAGTGACTGACACACACAGTCTCAATGATACAGCACAGTCTCAATGATACAGCAAAGCCTCAGTGACTGACACACACAGTCTCAGTGATACAGCACAGTCACTGACACACAGTCTCAGTGATACAGCACAGTCACTGACACACAGTCTCAATGATACAGCACAATCACTGAGGTGCACAGTCAGATCTAGAGCAGTAGTTATAATATTTGTAGATTATGTAGCAGGTGTGTGTGCCGTATCACTATCTCTGTTGTCTGTATGTCTATTTGGAGAAAACCCCAATGTGGGCATTGTGTAAACTGGAAGTCGTGTAAACAACAGAAAATGGCAGTTTTCTAACCTAAATGTATATTTGTCTAGAGGACTAGTATTCTCTGCTGTTTACACAGCTTCCAGTGTAAACTACACCCACTTCCTGGTTTCTGTCGGAATACTGGTACAGATAGTACAGATACAGATCCTGAACACCCTTGTTATGCAGATATGCTTTATGCTGAGTTATGTAATTAGGGTGCATGATTTTGACATTCTTGGGCCCATATCAATAACCTAAAATTGTCTGGCTATATATATCCTTCCCTGTATAATATTATAGCAAACTGCAAAATATTATACTGCAAACTGCAACCATGTTTTCACAGTAATGGAGGAAGTAGATGAACACAGATGTAAATTTATGAAGGAATAATGTCACAAATATTTTTTGTATAAAAATACTACAATTTTTCTTACTTTAGTATTAAGAAGAACGCATGAAAGAGAGCTACCATAATCTCAGGTTACCGGCTGGTACAGACATTCTCAGCTATTCTCAGCCAGTATGACCCAGATATTATCATGCATCCCAATATGTAGTGGTATGTCAAAAAGAGTTTTTTTTTTAAACAAATTTTTTATTTTTTTTAAAGCAATGTGTGACTACCCTGGAAGCCAGTATTGGAAAACCAGGTGAAATAAATGTGTACTGTAGACACCAGTGCATGCTACCAAGGAGTGCAAATACTTTTTTAATGGTTTTGACTTTTTCCAACACGACTTTGAATCGTATTTATTTATTGAATTATTAATTTATTTTAAATTTGCCGCCCAACCCGGGGCTGTATGTATCCAATTCCCTCCCTAATCTGGAATGTCCAACTGTCTGCAACCGCAGCCGTATTCCATGCACAAACCACCCTGCCATTTTGGGAGAGCTGGGACATCCACGGCTCTCCTCTGAAACACGTGGCGTCCTCCAGCTGCTTTTTTTCCAGCTCGCAGACCGCAGCTAAGCTCGTGTGCTGTCGGAGGAGGGACCTTTCATGTGTGGCAGTCCTGCGAGTGCCCTTATCAGCCAGGGGGGGGCGCCCAAGAGCAATGAAACGCAGACCCCTGGACGAAGCAGGCGCCAGTTGTGCGTTGCCCTGTGGAGCTACTGGCCACAGTCGGTACTGGCACGTTCCGGATTCGATCCGAAGGCGTGAAGTTCATCCAACGCGTCACGACGAAGTGCCTTAACCAAATGAGCCAACTAGCAGCCCTGAATAGTAAGTCTTGCACCCAATGTGAGGCCTGAGAATATCCAATTCCCACTCTAACCTGGAATATCCAATTAATATCTGGAGCCGCTTTGCTTGAATGCGTGAGATTCGGCAGAGAGAAAACATCCGCGGCTCTCCTCCAAAACACGCGTTGTCACCAGCCTACTGCTTTTCACACTGCAGCCCACAGCCAAGCTGGAGTTCAGTCGCAGGAAAGCCATCTCATACGCGGCTTTGGCATGCAGCCCCAGGGGCGCCCACCAGACCTGCGGGGGTCGCCAGAGAGTCGTGAAACACGGATCCCTTATACAACCGAACCACCGTCTCGTAGCCTGTGAGACGCACCCCCCAAGTTCGCGTTGCCCTATGGGGCCACAGTCGGCCCTGGCACGGTCTGGATTCGACCCGGGGCTCATCCAGGCACCACAGCATGGTGCGTTAACCAAACGAGCCACCCAGCAGCCCGTAAACCGTGTTTTATTTATTTATTTTTAAATATAAAATCTCTGAATATACAGCAGGGGACAGCAAAGTAAAAATTATTCCTTTTTGCAGGTTGTATTTTAGCACCCGTATGTAAGATTAATACATTTCTAACGCATCAGTACATCATAAATATGGATCTTTAATTTTGCCAACGTGGCCCTTTTTAAAAAAAGTATAAAATCAAACTCATATTCAACCACCTATTAAATTTAATATCATACCCCGTTCATATTTTTCCTGTTTGGGTGATTGTATCTGCAGTTTCTGATCACCGCTGGTAGCTCTCTCACCAGCTCATTAGCTTCCATAGTTCCACCCCTGGCAGACTTTTAATCAGACCCCCAGAATCTCAAATGTTTTCGATGTTTTTAATATTAGGCGTGCATACCCTTGATAAAAGCATTTTTAAAACTCCTCAAGCTCTTTCTCATCATTACCATCGTATTGAGAACACAGATCACATCCAGTAATGAGCTGTAATGAGGTGGAAACACATTTCCCATATGAACGGGCAGCGTTGCATTATTTTCCCAGTCTTCCAAACTGTGGCGGGTAGACACAACTGTCAATGCGTGACATTTTAAGCGCAAAAAAAAAAATCTTTAAAATTTTCAGTAAGCTAAATTTGAGTCTCGTCTTACCTTCGCCTGGAAGTCCAGGGCTGACGCAACCTCCATAACTGATGGTTTCGTTTTCCACACATCGCTATGTAAGTTATAGTAATGTGTCTGAATTTTTTGTGCAGTATGCCCTGTTGCCCGTGTTATATGCTATGGGCCATCTCAGCAAGACCTATTCTGATGCTGTTTCAATCAAGCCATCCTAGCACTTTTCTTAATGACGTATTAACTAACATTTGTAAATGATATATAGGCCAACCACCAAGTCAGTTTTAGTAGTGCATAATGCACATATGAATATATTAAACACTTGTTGCTGCTTAGGCTTCGATCTCTGTATGGCTTCTTTGAGAGTGAGAATGACCTTTTACAAAGCGCTATACAAATAAAAATTTAGTTAAACTGAATTTAATTGAACATATATGTATAAATTTTTGGACAAAAAAAAAATTATAATGTGTGTATTCAAAGGAGGAAGGCAAACCTGATGAGGACCTATTGCAGTGTCACCATAAGATGGGAGGTCATTGCAGTGTCACCATAAGATGGGAGGTCATTGAAGTGAAACGGTTTTCTTCAGGAGCATTAAATGAGCAGATGCAACATGATTCCCCCTTTTTTCGTATTTCGGCGAGCAGCTGAGCAGAACATGTTCTCTGTGTACCGTAGCGGTGGAAGTGTGGGTTTAGCACAAAGGCCCAGTGATGAAGATGAAGCCAAAGGCTTCCTTTCTCCTCATGAGGCCTTCTTAAGGAAGCTCCCAGCCTGACTGTATATTTAAGGTTTAACAAAGGCACTTGACAGGTAATCTTTAGGAGAGCCGCAGAGGAGAGGGACAGGTCTAATTTAACACCTGCCGTATGCTGGTGGCCATGGTGGGAATTGGCGGGGAACGCCGTCAATGGAGACGTCAATGTTGCAAGAGCGCGTGAAGGTTTTTTAGCCGCTGCTTCAATAGCAGTGCACTGTATGTGGGGACATGGGGATAGACGTAGTGTGTGTGTGTGTGTGTGTGTGTGTGTGTGTGTGTGTGTGTGCGCACATGTCCGCATGTGTTTACGTCTGCGTGTGTGTGTGTGAGATGAAATATTGGGGATAGTGGGAAATAAACTAGTGTGACTGCGAGGGTGGGTGTGTGTGTCTGCGTGTTTGTGTGTGCGCGCGCGTGCGTTCGTGCATTCGTGCGTGCGTGTGATTGTGTGTGTACGTGTGCGTGCATGCATGTGTGTGTGTGTGTGTGATTGAGAGAGAGAGAGAAATGTACTGCAAGAGAGCAAGACACAGCAGTGTTGATTGCATCTCATCAGGACTAATGATGAATAAAATGCTTCCTGTCTCTCAGGAATGGATCTAGATGAGCCTGAATGGGGCAGTAAGTAGAGGCAAAAATAGCACAGTGTGTAATATGACTGTTTTTTCTGTCTGTCTGTCCTGCTGTCTGTCGGTTTTTGTGTCTCTCCCTCTGTGTGTTCCATCTGTCTGTCCATCTGTCTGTCCGTCTCATCAGATGTGGCCACGTCGAACCCTGATAAGAAGTCTGTCCTCGTGTACGTCACCTCGCTGTTCCAAGTGCTGCCTCAGGGTGTCACTATGGAGGCCATCCAAGAGGTGGAGACGCTTCCTGCCGCTAGAGCGGCGCAGCAGGCGGAGCCTCCCGCCGTGATGGAAGCCGCACGGGAGGCGGAGATCGTCCGTGTGACCGGTGCCTCACAGGAGGAACACATCCAAATCCAGACCCAACAGCGCTTCTCTCAGCAGGTCTGTCCCGGAACACACCCCCATGGCCCTCACATAGGCCACGCCCTCTCCTGCCTCAGCCCTCACCAGGCCACGCCCACTTCGGGCGTTTCCATTTACATAGGCCACGCCCCTTTCTGTCTCAGCCCTCACACTGACCACGCCCCCTCCTGTCTCAGCCCTCACACAGGCCACGCCCACTTTTTTGATGTAATTGTGAGTTTTGATTCTGTGCCCAAGATCACCGTTCTCCAGCCATCAGTAGTGTCTCACTATTGGCTCACTCCCAGCTCATTCTCGTCTCAGCTGTAGACTGACCACAGTTACAGTTTTGGGAGACTGTGGGATGATTGGTTGTTGTGGTGGTCGACTTCATCCTTGATATTGTGACCAGAGTATCTGTAAACCCAATGTTTTTGGTGATAAACGTCTTTGGTCTGTTGACTCCATAGCAAAGGGAACTCCCAGTTTAATGTGTGCTTCTGTTTCTTTCTCCCCCTGATCTCACTCTTGTCTCAATCTTTTTTTTTCTCATTTCCTCCCTCTCTGTCTTTTTATGTTTTTTTCCAAATCTCTCAGATTACAGTGAGCGTAGCTCAAGGAAGGGTCCGAAGCCCCTCCCCTTCTCTTAAACCCCGCTACAAAAGCTATACCTACACGCAAGCTGCTTACGTCAAATCACCCGATCAAAAGAGAAGGCGCTTTACTTCACAGGTCTGTCTTCATTCTCTTTATCTCGCCTGTTGTTTGTTGTCACATGAACTTTTAATAATAATGACTTTAATATAGCACTTTTTAGTGCATATATAAACCATACATAAAAGATTCTAAGCATACCCCCCCCCACCCCCTCATAAAAAGTGCAAGTTGATCAAATAAAAATAAAATACAATCTAAAAGAGGATTCAAAAAATAAATGAAACAAAATGCAATAAAAGGTTTTAAGACTTTTTAAAAGTGTTTTTTATGTTGTGAATTAAAACCTGCATCTGAGGGTTGTCATGGATATTTTGTGGAGATGAGTTCCAGAGTTTTGCTGCATAAAGCCTATGTGTGCCCTTTCTCTGGTGTTTAGAGTAGTTGGGCAGAAAGTGACCTGAGCGCTCTCTCTCTCTCTCTCTCTCTCTCTCTCTCTGTGGTACGAGCATGTCTTACAGGTGCCCCCCATACATTCCTTTAAAAACCAATAATAACATTTATTTTCAAATGGTTGCTAAAGCTGGATCCCAGTGTGGGAATTGGAGTCCTGGGATAATGTGATCATAGTTATTTATTTATTTATTTATTTTGTCCTTGTCAATACCCTGGCTGCTGAATTTTGTGCGAGCTACAGTTGTGCACTGCAGTGACATCACTGGTGAGGCCTAAAAACAGGGAACCGCAATTGTCTGGTCTAGATTAAATAAAAACATGGCTGATTTTCTGCCACTTCCGGTGTTTGACCTATGACCTCCATCGTTCTGTCCGTGGTGCCTTTAGCTCTGAGGCTCCGTGCAACACAGTGTCAATGTCACTGAAAGGCATGTTATTGCCTGCCTGTGAGGACATAAGCGGTCACTGGGGAAAACCAAGCATCTGTGCTCAGAATGTGTAATGAATGTTGTAAATACAGAATGCAGGTGGATATGTAAACACTTATGCTTGCCAGCTGGTTAGCATATTTAAAAAGCAGACTGTGAAGTGTTTGTTCTTTTACCGCTTTTCTCAGCTCTTGTTTTCTTACAGAACCAAATATGTGTGCACGTACACACACACACACACACACACACACAAGCAGGCATGTATGCACACACACACACACAGGCAAGCATCTACGCACACACACACACTCCGACACACGCAAACGTGCACGCACACACGCATGCACACACACAAAAAGACACATGCACACTCACATACATGCATGCATGCATGCATACATACACACACACGCGCACGCACGCATGCACACGCACACACACGCATGCACACACTGACACGCACACACTTGGCACTGTGCATAGACAGGATTAATTGTTTCCATGTTCTTGGCAAAACATCTGCACTTTGATAAATGGTTACAGTTAACCCTGTCCGTAATGTGCTATTGAAGGGTGCTCAGGTACATGCATAAATGTTTATTGTGATGCTGATGGGAGTGGAGATCTCGTTGTTTAGTGGGGAATAAAACACGCAGGGGGAGAATTCCCTGGCGCTGTGACACTTTCACAGACCGAGCTGAATGTGTTCGCCTGTGTATTTACATGTCATTAAAGTGATGACTGAAAATAACAAGTCCCTAGCATTACCATTAAAAGCCTGGGCTGATGTTATGGATTACTCTTTTATGCATGTGTGTGTGTGTGTGTGTTACTTTTTTAATTGATGGACAATAATGGCTTTGGTGGCTGGACTGAAAATGTTACGCACTTTAGAAGTGGTGTAATATACATGTACATTCTCATTGCTACAGCAGGACTCTGTGTTCTTCATGACTGGGTTTTATAGCCTGTAATTCAGTCCACTGCTGCAAAGATAAAATTATCTCTTATGATTTCTGAACTTTCTCAACTATGTGTGAAGGAAAAAATACACACTTGCATTTATTTATGAGTAAAAATACTGCTAAAACTGCCATTGATTATATCTTACCATGCAATACTTAACTATAATTTTTTTTCTTAAATTTTATTGGATAAAAGTGTCTGCTAAATTGACTGTAATATTGAAAATATTAAATATTAAACATTGTAAATTAATCAAGAAATAAACTGGTAGAGACCTCTCTCTGTCTCTGGTTACGCTGTTCATACTCCTGTCTTTTCCCATTGACTTTAAAAACATCCTTAAGATTAGACATGATGCCTCTTCAATGTAAGAAGAAAATAATAATAGATTATTCTCGAGGAAAATAGGCTGAAAAAAAACTACATGTAGAGTGCATTGTACTTTTTCTGTCGTTGTCTGGTATTGTCAATAACTTGCTGAATGTGATAAATTGTAACCAGCTGTATGCAGTGAGGCAAATGTTTTTACCCTGAAAAAATACTTTGGGTTCATTAAACAACATAAAATATGAAATTCTTCACGCTGATAGCCTCTGCAAATTTTACGTTCATCCGTGCAAATGTATCTATGAAACCTACATTCGAGCATTAAACAGCAAAACGACAAACAATGACATGTATTTTATACAAGAGCAAATGACAGACAGGAGCAAATTCAGTCGTTACTTGTCCAAAATCCAGTTAAATGTGTCTTCCTCTCCTAATCCACATTTCGTCCAACTTTAGCTGGTGTAATTACCAAGTGTAATCCATTGAGCTACCGTGATAATATGCCGGTTTGCACCAAACTCATTATGATTCGTGTTTGTCTTCGTAATTAGACACCACTTAAGGAGACCGTTATTTCGTTATGTGTCCAGATAGAGCAGCTACCCGGGAATGTAGCGGATTTCAGCAGAATTGCAGACGACTAAATCTGGGGTCTGGATTTACTTAATAATCCTTTAAGTAAAGGAGGTAAATGTAGGTTATGGAAAAGCCTTGTGGTAATCTGATGTAAATAGTTGAATAAACCTAATAAGTATTAGATTGTTGATGCACTGGGGGGGGTGTGAGGGGAGTTAAGCTGATAAGTGCTTTTGCTTTTGAAATGAGTGAGCTGATGAATCTCGATGAAAAGCAAAGGCTCACTCCTGGGTTTATCGGGATGTGGATGGAACGTGGCTCAGAATTGTGACATTGATTTTTATATGGCATTAGGAAGTCTGGGAAGGTTGCATTGAGCACTATTTCAGAAGAAAGTCTAATGGACCTGCCTTTTTAGAGACACTCACACTTCAACAAGCTTCAGCTGCCAGCACGACACCGTTGAAATTATGCTGTTATGTTCTTGCATGCCAGTTACCCACTCTACACTGCAGTCATGAGAATTACCCACAGCTGCATTTCAGCCTCTACACTGCAGTCATGAGAATTACCTACAGCTACATTTCAGCCTCTACACTGCAGTCATGAGAATTACCCACAGCTGCATTTCAGCCTCTACACTGCAGTCATGAGAATTACCCACAGCTGCATTTCAGCCTCTACACTGCAGTCATGAGAATTACCCACAGCTGCATTTCAGCCTCTACACTGCAGTCATGAGAATTACCCACAGCTACATTTCAGCCTCTACACTGCAGTCATTAGAATTACCCACAGCTGCATTTCAGCCTCTACACTGCAGTCATGAGAATTACCCACAGCTGCATTTCAGCCTCTACACTGCAGTCATTAGAATTACCAACAGCTGCATTTCAGCCTCTACACTGCAGTCATGAGAATTACCCACAGCTGCATTTCAGCCTCTACACTGCAGTCATTAGAATTACCAACAGCTGCATTTCAGCCTCTACACTGCAGTCATGAGAATTACCCATAGCTACATTTCAGCTTCTCCACTGCAGTCATGAAAATTACCCACAGCTGCATTTCAGCCTCTACTCTGCAGTCATGAGAATTACCCACAACTGCATTTCAGCCTCTACACTGCAGTCACGAGAATTACCCACAGCTGCATTTCAGCCTCTACACTGCAGTCATGAGAATTACCCACAGCTACATTTCAGCTTCTCCACTGCAGTCATGAGAATTACCCACAGCTGCATTTCAGCCTCTACACTGCAGTCATGAGAATTACCTACAGCTACATTTCAGCCTCTACACTGCAGTCATGAGAATTACCCACAGCTACATTTCAGCTTCTCCACTGCAGTCATGAAAATTACCCACAGCTGCATTTCAGCCTCTACTCTGCAGTCATGAGAATTACCCACAACTGCATTTCAGCCTCTATACTGCAGTCATGAGAATTACCTACAGCTACATTTCAGCCTCTACACTGCAGTCATTAGAATTACCCACAGCTGCATTTCAGCCGCTACACTGCAGTCATGAAAATTACCCACAGCTGCATTTCAGCCTCTACACTGCAGTCATGAAAATTACCAACAGCTGTATTTCAGCCTCTACACTGCAGTCATGAAAATTACCCACAGCTACATTTCAGCCGCTACACTGCAGTCATTAGAATTACCCACAGCTGCATTTCAGCCTCTACACTGCAGTCATGAGAATGACCCACAGCTGCATTTCAGCCTCTACACTGCAGTCATGAGAATTACCCACAGCTGCATTTCAGCCGCTACACTGCAGTCATGAAAATTACCCACAGCTGCATTTCAGCCTCTACACTACAGTCATGAAAATTACCAACAGCTGTATTTCAGCCTCTACACTGCAGTCATGAAAATTACCCACAGCTACATTTCAGCCACTACACTGCAGTCATTAGAATTACCAACAGCTGCATTTCAGCCTCTACACTGCAGTCATGAGAATTACCCACAGCTGCATTTCAGCCTCTACACTGCAGTCATGAGAATTACCCACAGCTGCATTTCAGCCTCTACACTGCAGTCATGAAAATTACCCACAGCTGCATTTCAGCCTCTACACTGCAGTCATGAGAATTAACTACAGCTACATTTCAGCCTCTACACTGCAGTCATGAGAATGACCCACAGCTGCATTTCAGCCTCTACACTGCAGTCATGAGAATTACCCACAGCTGCATTTCAGCCGCTACACTGCAGTCATGAAAATTACCCACAGCTGCATTTCAGCCTCTACACTGCAGTCATGAAAATTACCAACAGCTGTATTTCAGCCTCTACACTGCAGTCATGAAAATTACCCACAGCTACATTTCAGCCGCTACACTGCAGTCATTAGAATTACCCACAGCTGCATTTCAGCCTCTACACTGCAGTCATGAGAATTAACTACAGCTACATTTCAGCCTCTACACTGCAATCATGAGAATTACCCACAGCTGCATTTCAGCCTCTACACTGCAGTCATGAGAATTACCCACAGCTGCATTTCAGCCTCTACACTGCAGTCATTAGAATTACCAACAGCTGCATTTCAGCCTCTACACTGCAGTCATGAGAATTACCCACAGCTGCATTTCAGCCTCTACACTGCAGTCATGAGAATTACCCACAGCTGCATTTCAGCCTCTACACTGCAGTCATGAAAATTACCAACAGCTGTATTTCAGCCTCTACACTGCAGTCATGAGAATTACCCACAGCTGCATTTCAGCCGCTACACTGCAGTCATTAGAATTACCCACAGCTGTATTTCAGCCTCTACACTGCAGTCATGAAAATTACCCACAGCTGCATTTCAGCCGCTACACTGCAGTCATTAGAATTACCCACAGCTGCATTTCAGCCTCTACACTGCAGTCATGAAAATTACCAACAGCTGTATTTCAGCCTCTACACTGCAGTCATGAAAATTACCCACAGCTGCATTTCAGCCGCTACACTGCAGTCATTAGAATTACCCACAGCTGTATTTCAGCCTCTACACTGCAGTCATGAAAATTACCCACAGCTGCATTTCAGCCGCTACACTGCAGTCATTAGAATTACCCACAGCTGTATTTCAGCCTCTACACTGCAGTCATGAAAATTACCCACAGCTGCATTTCAGCCGCTACACTGCAGTCATTAGAATTACCCACAGCTGCATTTCAGCCTCTACACTGCAGTCATGAAAATTACCAACAGCTGTATTTCAGCCTCTACACTGCAGTCATGAAAATTACCCACAGCTGCATTTCAGCCGCTACACTGCAGTCATTAGAATTACCCACAGCTGTATTTCAGCCTCTACACTGCAGTCATGAAAATTACCCACAGCTGCATTTCAGCCTCTACACTGCAGTCATGAAAATTACCCACAGCTACATTTCAGCCTCTACACTGCAGTCGTGAGAATTACCAACAGCTGCATTTCAGCCTCTACACTGCAGTCATTAGAATTTCCTCAGAATGCAAGTGTATAGACGTACTGTAGACATCGCTTTTGCTGGTTTTTCAGCCATTTTGACTAAACGGCTGTTGATGGATGTATATGAAGCCAAGCTTCGCCATGTGGTTGCTTTAATGAAGCCTGCAGAGGCGTGCGGGTTTGTTTGTTGTTTTTAATGGCGCATCTAAATATTCTGCGAATGCTTTTTATAGCATGATGGTTGAGGCTGTCTGTGTTTACATGATGAACAAAGCTTGGCAGAAGCTTGGAGTGCTGATGTAGCTGGCTTCATTTCGCTGTAGATTTAGACTGCCATCCCGCACACACATCTAACAAAGCCAAATGTATTAACAAGTGTTTCTGCTTGTTGCTCCAAGGCGGTAGTCAAGTCCGTTGGATAAATGCAGGAGTGAGTGCAGCCTGTGTGGAGAGTCATTTTCAACACTAATTTAGTGCAAAAAGAAAATTGGGCTTGGATTATTTTATTTTTTTACTTGTGTGCGCGAGGAAAGTTATCCAATCAAACTAGTCAAAAGTCAGAATTAGCTTTGCTTGTCAAAACCAAATAAGTGACACAATTAAACAATGTTACTTGTAAAAAATATATATATATTATTTGAAATAATGACTTCCAGAATTAAATTAATTCAGCTTGCAGTTTGCTTCTGCTCTTAAAGCTGTGGAATTACCATGCAGCTGTGTTTGTGTATGTAATAAATGTGGGGATGATGATGATGATGATGATGGTGTGTTGTGTGTGTTTAGATGCCTGTGCTTTTGTGGGTGTCATATACTGTATGTATGTGCTGTTTAAATACACATTGGCATACTGAGATATTATGACACCCACAAACGCACAGGCATCTAAACACACACAACACACCATCATCATGATGATGACGAGGATATATATGCATATGTTGTTTATGACATATTGTGACATACTGAGATATTATGATAATAATAAAAAATCTGCCATTGTGGTCACCTCTTTTCTTTTATTTGTTTTTTTTTTCTTCTCATCTAGTCTCCAGACAGCCAGGGGGAGGAGGACTCAGCCAGCAGCCCCCTCCTCAAAGGAGACCCCCAGCTGGAGGGGTATCAGAGTGCCCTGGAGGAGGTGCTTACCTGGCTCCTCAACGCCGAGGATGGCCTGCAGGCCCAGCCTCCCATCTCCAGCCATGTGGAGGAGGTCAAGGAGCAGTTTCACACCCATGAGGTGAGCGGAGCGGGCGGGGGTGCGGCCAAAAGCAGGGAACCGCTTTAAATCAGTAAAGAGGAGCAGGGAACAGCTTCAAATCAGTAAAAAGGAGCAGAGAACAGCTTCAAATCAGTAAAAAGGGGCAGGCAACAGCTTCAAATCAGTAAATATGAGCAGGGAACAGCTTCAAATCAGTAAAAAGGGGCAGGGAACAGCTTCAAATCAGTAAAGATGAGCAGGGAACAGCTTCAAATCAGTAAAGATGAGCAGGGAACAGCTTCAAATCAGTAAAGATTAGCAGGGAACAGCTTCAAATCTGTAAAGAGCGGCAGGGAACAGCTTCAAATCAGTAAAGAGGGGCAGGGAACGGCTTCAAATCAGTAAAGATGAGCAGGGAACGGCTTCAATCAGTAAAAAGGGTCAGGGAACAGCTTCAAATCAGTAAATAGGGGCAGGGAACAGCTTCAAATCATTAAAGATGAGCAGGGAACAGCTTCAAATCGGTAAAGAGCGGCAGGGAACATCTTCAAATCAGTAAAGAGTAGGGGTGTGACGAAATATTGTGATGCAATATTTCGCAATACGAAAACAGCTTCAAATCAGTAAAAAGGGGCAGGGAACAGCTTCAAATCTGTAAAGAGCGGCAGGGAACAGCTTCAAATCAGTAAAGATGAGCAGGGAATGGCTTCAAATCAGTAAAGATGAACAGGGAACAGCTTCAAATCAGTAAAAAGGGTCAGGGAACAGCTTCAAATCAGTAAAAAGGGGCAGGGAACATCTTCAAATCCGTAAAGATGAGCAGGGAACAGCTTCAAATCGGTAAAGAGCGGCAGGGAACATCTTCAAATCAGTAAAGAGTAGGGGTGTGACGAAATATCGTGACACGATATTTCGCAATACGAAAATGTGACGATATGCATCGTGGAGCTTAAAAATGTATCGCGAAACAAGCATGACTACCGGTAATTCACAAATTCACATAACCACATATTTTAATGTTCTATCACACCCTTTGTGCACAAGAGGGCGCCATCAACCATTAATGTTAGTAAAGTTACTTTGACGCACAACACGCACGCACACCGAAAGCGCAATACTGTTTATGCCCAGCTAGCTGAGAAAGCTGCATAACACTTGCAACAGAATCAGGTCGGCTTTTTTATTTTAAATGGGGTGTGTGAATTTGTAAACGTATAATTCTAAAATTACTGAAGTAACGTTACATTATTTGTGACCTGCTTTGTCAAAATCAGTCGCACTGACCCCCAAACACATTTTGGGCTTTATAATATCTGAAGGAGGAAAATGTAAGCTTTCTCATGATACCAAAATTATTTCTCTAATCCAAACATCAAGTGAGTTACGTTACAAGTTTTTTGAGAAAAACGACTTCAAAGTTCAGCCGCGAAAGTTGCTAGCTATGTGTTAACGTTTCTGGATAGAGCTTGGTCTCATAACCTAACAAACTCCGGTGTTAACTTAAATGCTTCAAAACTATATGTTCACAATGCATTTGACATCAAGACACGTATATCATGAAAGCCAAGCCTTTTTTCGTGTAAAATCAGATGAAACCCAATGCATTAGTTTGTAGCCGTGAAAGCAGGATTGCCAAGCTACCTTGGTGCCTAGTGAGCGAGTGATCTCCACTGCGGGGGACATTGTAAATGCTCAAAGATCTGTGCTACTGCCTGAAAATGTTGATATGTTAATTTTCCTGAAGAAGAACATGTCCATATTCTAGACTCAAAACAGGTAATCAGTCTGAATGTCTAGCTTTATGTTGGTATTTTTGAAAGTGCAATTTTGGCTACTGCATAGGCCTAGTAGCTTATATTTTCTTACATTAGTCTTTAAATAGTATGTTTTAAGAGTATTTCAAATTGAAGTTCATAGTGCACTGTTGTTTTAACGAGACTATCTTCCATGTATGTTTCATACCTCCCATGATGGGATGATGAGTAAGTAAACTTTCCGTCTTGTTCAGCCATACTTTGTGGTAAAAATTGTACTCCTAGTACATTTTTTGCCTTGGGAATAAACAAGTAATCTTGTTCAATTAAACATTGTCTTCATCTGAACTTAATTTTTAATATCGTCACCATATCGTATCGTGAAACCAATATCGTGTATTATATCGCGAGTTGAGTGTATCGTCCCACCCCTAGTAAAGAGTTTCTCTGTGCTCTTTACATTACACTACAGGCATTTAGCAGATGCTTTTATCCGTGCACAGCTTTTGCATTTTGTTTTTTTACATAGTATCAATTTATACAGCTGGATATTTACTGAAGCAATGCAAGTTAAGCACCTCACTTAAGGGTACAATGACAGTGTCCTACCTGGGAATCAAACCTTTAGGTTATAAGTTCCTATAATTTGAGTTTTTGAACCATGATACCACACTAACACCTATTTTAGCGCTCCTTTAACAGCAAAGAATTGTGCCACATTAACTGTAGGTAATCAAACTGTAACTGTAGGTAATTCAATTGCAGTCATGCCATATGTATGTAATGCCCTAGCATTTTCTTTTAATGTAATTGAATAAAATAAATAAAAAACGCTCATGTTTATAAATCACCTAAATCTGCTGATCAGTGGTCTGGTTCCTCTGTATTAAAACCTCATTAGAGGCAAGCAGCCCTTAGGGAACAGCTGACACGCAGCAGGTAAAAACAACGCGAGAAAGAGAGGGGGGTTATGGGTAATAACTGCTTGGGACAGAGATGGTGGCGTGGGTAAATGCGTGCCTAAACACGGAGAGTGTGATAGCGGTTTCTAACGGCTGGAGATGAGGAGGAGAATACAACGGAAATATGATTCAGGCGCTATTAAATTAATCTGAGCAGCCAGAGCAAGCAAACGCTCATGCTACATATGTTTCATTACTATAAATTGTACCCCACTGGAGAGATTGTTCCTGTTTTGGGGGTTTTGTAAGTACTGGATTTAATCAGGCTGTTCAAAATGCTGAATAATAATAGGTGGGACTGGAAAGTAGTTTGAGAATCGCTTTGCCGCTTATCTTGTGCACCAGGCTGAGTGTAGCTACAGTAGACGGCTGTTTAGACTTGTCTTTTATTTTCAGTTTTCCATTCTGTACTTTGCATTCCTGCGCAGATGCATTTCGGCTTAAAAGCCTTCTGGAATACGCAGTGATATACGGGCAGTCCTTATTTAACAAAATAAGTGGGCTACGGTCGCAAACCATTACTTTAGGTATATATTCTTTTACTGAATAACCCACAGTTGTGAGTGAATGTCTTTAAATTGCACAGAGTCCAAAAAGGAGGGAAACCTTCATTTAGTGCATTTACAAGTGACTTGTTATTGCCAATGTAACTTGTGTGTACAGTAATAAAGTGCTACCGCACTCCCTGCCTAAAAGTTAAAACAGATTATTTTAAGTGTTTTTGAATAACAAATCTTACTAAAATACACAGTAAATCTGATGCCAAGCCTGACAGTGTATCAGATTGTATTCATCAGTATCCTATCTGGGATTGTGGGATTGTGGGTAATTGCTGCCTGAGACGGAAAAAGCCTTGAAGATTAGTATTGAGGGTGTGGAAGGGGAGGCTTTGGTTTGATCTGTGAGAATATAACGCACTTCTTTACGTCAAGATGGTTATACCGGTGATGCACTGCCGCTGCCAGTCGAGGTAGAGATCCTTTCTGGAATTCTCTGCCTATCTCTCGCTCTCTCTCTTTCCGTTTGTTTCTCTATCTACTGCCTGGTCATTCACTCGATCCTCACTTGGATAGAGAGAGAGAGGTAGAGATGGAGAGATATAGAGAGAAAATGACTCTCCTGGTTGCGTTTTGTGTCCAGGGCTATATGCTGGAGTTGGCAGAGAGAGCGAGAGACATTGTGGTAGAGAGAGAGAGAGCGAGAGAGACAAAGAGAGAGAGAGTGACTCCTGGATTTGTGTTGTGTGTCCAGGGCTATATGGTGGAGTTGACGTCGCAGCAGGGCAGCGTGGGAAGGGTCTTACAGATGGGGAACGTGCTGCTGTCAGAGGGCCGTTTAACAGAAGAGGAGGAGAGTGAGATTCGGGAGCAAATGAACCTGCTCAATACCCGCTGGGAGCACCTGCGTGTGGCCAGCATGGAACGGCAGAGCAAGTACGCACCACGCCCACACGCTTTTATACATGCCCACACGCTTCCACATATGCCCACACGCTTCCACACGACGCTCACCCACGGCACCACGCCTACGCATGCCCTGTATACGCCCACACATGCCCTATACACCGCCACCACTACATCACACACACATGCCCACATATGCCACCACTGACTACACCACACCCACACACTACATCACACCTCCACAATCAACACATTGGTAAACATGTCCTAAATGATGAGCACAGTGCCCACATTGATTAATACACTCGCACAGATGCACACTATTAACACCTCTGCTGGTTAACCTCAGTGCTGTTACTCTTCCTCCTCCCGGGTTCTGTCTTAAATTAACAAGCTTAAATAGATGCTGGTGTGGGCAGGGTTTTTAATTTATTTTTGAGACAGCTCCCTGATTGGTTGGGCTTTGCTCCTCAGGTTACACGAGGCCCTGATGGACCTGCAACACCAGCAACTAAAGCAGCTCACTGATTGGCTGGAGATGACGGAAGCCCGGATCAGGCGTATGGAAGCAGAGCCACTGGGGCCTGACCTGGAGGATGTCAAGCACCAAGTGGAGGAGCACAAAGTACATGCCTCACTCTTTGCTCACGTGTTTTGTGTTTTCTGTGTGGGTGTGTTTTGTGTTCGGCCTGGGCTGCCCCTCTCTGAGTTTGGGTTTTCCTTTTGCCCCCACAGCTTCTCCAGGAAGACCTGGAGACAGAACAGGTGCGCGTGAACTCCCTCACCCACATGGTGGTGGTGGTGGATGAGAACAGTGGAGACAGCGCCACCGCAGACCTGGAGGAGAAACTGCAGGTAAGTGGCATAGCAGAACGACAGCAGCCGCAGCTGATCGACAGAGCCGTGCCGATTTGTGTGGAATACTGCAGAAATCTCATTGCGCTAGAAATTGTGTCATAAATGTACTCTACAGTCGAATGGGGAGCATGGAACTGTTGAGCTCAGCACAGAATTCTTGTGTGTTGATTTTAGTTTTGAAGGAACAGCTGAATTAATTGTGTCAGGATGAGCTGACCTCGTAGTTTGATGTGTATAAGAATTAGCTAACCTTGTAGTGTAGTGTGTGTAAGAATCAGCTGACCTTGTTGTGTAGTGTGTGTAAGGATCCGCTGACCTTGTTGTGTAGTGTGTGTAAGAATCAGCTGACCTTGTTGTGTAGTGTGTGTAAGAATCAGCTGACCTTGTTGTGTAGTGTGTGTAAGAATCAGCTGACCTTGTTGTGTAGTGTGTATAAGGATCAGCTGACCTTGTTGTGTAGTGTGTGTAAGAATCAGCTGACCTTGTTGTGTAGTGTGTGTAAGAATCAGCTGACCTTGTTGTGTAGTGTGTGTAAGGATCCGCTGACCTTATAGTGTGATTTGTATAAGAATCAGCTGACCTTGTTGTGTAGTGTCTGTAAGAATCAGCTGACCTTGTTGTGTAGTGTGTGTATAAGAATCAGCTGACCTTGTTGTGTAGTGTGTGTAAGAATCAGCTGACCTTGTTGTGTAGTGTGTGTAAGAATCAGCTGACCTTGTTGTGTAGTGTGTGTAAGAATCAGCTGACCTTGTTGTGTAGTGTGTGTAAGAATCAGCTGACCTTGTTGTGTAGTGTGTATAAGGATCAGTTGACCTCTTAGTGTGATGCGTAAGGATCAGCTGATGTAACAGTGTAATGTGCTTTAATGCTGTTTTTGTTTAACCATATTAAAAAGGATGTTTCATTGACACACACGCGCTCACAGTCTATGCATACCGTGCTGTACTTGTGACATGGAAACAAACGCATGTATATAATGCACAAGTACATGTGTGCTGGTACGAGGCTGTACAGGCGCACTCAGACAGATGCAGAAGTATACACACACACTCAGGCGTGCACACATGCATATAGGCCGGCATGCAACCCTTCAATTAATTAACAAATTTTCTCCTGTAATAATGGAACTAAAGTGCAGTATATATAAAGTGCATATATTTGCATTTTCTGTGAAACAAACTGGACTGGATTGGTAGGAAATATCTTTTTATTTTTTTAAATTTATTTTTTAGCTGTTATGTTCAGAAGAAGCTTAGCACTGTGATTATAGGATTCTAATCTCCTGTTACTGCAGTGACTGTGCTGCATATTATTTTATATTGGAGGATGAACTGAAATTATTGCATTTTTTTTTCTGTTGTCTGTAGAACTGAGGAAGTAACATCTGCCCCTGTAAATAGAGTTAAGTCAGCAGCATCAATTCTTAGACCCCCCCCTCCCCCCCCTCCAAATACGCATGGTCTTAGTGCAGCAGGTAAATGTAGTTGTCTGTCACTGGTCCTCTTCTGTCTCATTTTCAAGACAAAAAAAAAACAAGTGTAAAATTGTGATATGAGTCAGAAGTGAGGTTGTTAGACTGGAGGTGGGGGGTGGGGGGTGGGGTGGGGGTGGGGGGGTGTGTGAAAAATATGCAAGTTTGGGCTGGTGAATCACACAGTGCTGTAACATCGCCTCTGAGATTTACAAGGAGTTTAATGATTGCTGAAGCTCGCAGTGAAATTAAGCTGCACACAAATTCTTTTATTTTTTAATTTTTATTATTTTTACTGTAACTTTACCCACTGGTACCTGTGAAGCTCTTTGACAACCCACGGAGGGCGCTATATAAATGTGATTGAGCCTACACGCGCCAAATATGCCTTCGCTCATAAACGCCTCCCATCCTCCCCTCTTACACAAGCGAGTGCGATCAGGATGGAAATGTAATTTGCTGCCCTTCTTGCTTATTGGGCCAAAGCTCAGGGTGGTGAATTTGTGGTGAATTTCAGACTCCAGAACGCAAACGGGAGGTTGAGTACAAGCAGGGCCTTAATCGGGTATTTCACAGTAACGCTATGTAGTTGGTGTTTGTGTATTGAAAAGGTATTTAGCCTCAGTTTTGTGAAAGGCTATTACCCTTTAATAAGTCGGTTGTTGTACTGAGTTTGTAATTTTAATGAAAGTTTCCACACGACGGCCTGTATTTGGTATATTAAAGAGATTCTGCTGCATAGTCAGTGTCTTTATATTAAAGTTATTACACTCTGTCAGTGTCTGGATAATTTAAGAGTTTTCCACACACACACTTCAGTTTGGTAAATGGGAAGCTTTTGAAAAGACATTAGTACCATCTGGTCTTGAGAATAGAGTTTTATTTTTTGAAGTATGAGTAAATTATGATGATGAGGATTTCTCGAGAGACATCCTATTTAAAATGAATTGAAGCTTTGTGAAATTCTTGCACGGCCTGTTTTACTTGTTATTTCCCATTCTTACCATGCTAGCTTATGCTATTGAGCTTTATTAATTATTACATGCTATATTTTTTATTTTCTGTTATCTGGAGAGCCCTTGGAGTACATATATAAGTCTTGTATAAATAATAATAATAATAATGACTCACTGCAGAGGTATACTGAATTGTTTGACTCACTGCAGAGGAATACTGAAGTGTGTGACTCACTGCAGAGTTATGATAGTGTGTGACTCACTGCAGAGCTATGATGAAGTGTGTGACTCACTGCAGAGCTATGATGAAGTGTGTGACTCACTGCAGAGCTATGATGAAGTGTGTGACTCACTGCAGAGCTATGCTGAAGTGTGTGACTCACTGCAGAGCTATGCTGAAGTGTGTGACTCACTGCAGAGCTATGCTGAAGTGTGTGACTCACTGCAGAGCTATGCTGAAGTGTGTGACTCACTGCAGAGTTATGCTGAACTGTGTGACTCTCACTGCAGAGCTATGCTGAAGTGTGTGACTCACTGCAGAGGAATACTGACGTGTGTGACTCACTGCAGATGTATTCCGAACTGTGTGTGACTCACTGCAGAACTATGCTGAAGTGTGTGACTCACTGCAGAACCATGCTGAAGTGTGTGTGACTCACTACAGAGGTATGCTGAGGTGTGTGTGACTCACTGCAGAGGTATGCTGAAGTGTGTGTGACTCACTGCAGAGGTATGCTGAGGTGTGTGTGACTCACTACAGAGGTATGCTGAAGTGTGTGTGACTCACTGCAGAGGTATGCTGAAGTGTGTGTGACTCACTGCAGAGGTATGCTGAAGTGTGTGTGACTCACTGCAGAGGTATGCTGAAGTGTGTGTGACTCACTGCAGAGGTATGCTGGTCATTAGGCTGTGTTATACATTAGCAATATGCTACATCATTAAGATACATTGATAAGTACAGAAGTGTGTTTTGCAGCAGGACAGTGTTTGTACGGTAGAGAGGTGCGTAAATCATGTGCGTGTGTTTTTGCGCGTGAATATTAAAACGTCTGATCTCGCTACAGCACTTAG
This sequence comes from Ilyophis sp. 1 JC-2022, assembly GCA_022702515.1. NCBI lineage: Eukaryota > Metazoa > Chordata > Actinopteri > Anguilliformes > Synaphobranchidae > Ilyophis > Ilyophis sp. 1 JC-2022. The sequence goes on along the minus strand of CM040398.1, from coordinate 9,354,293 downwards.
GGGATCGGTGGGCATCGATATGCAAGTGGACAGAAGAACGCTGGGTCCTACTGCAAGAGATTCTACTCAAATGGCAGCATTTCACCGAGGAGCAGGTAGGGGGTGCTGTTTCTCCTGTTTACACACATTATCTACACTGGCTGTGGGAGTGCAACGGTTTCCAGTTATGAGGCGGGGACAATTTTGGAAACCATTTCTCACCCTTTTCGCTTCTTTCCCTAAAGTTTTTATTTGACTCCTGGCTGGTTGAGAAGGAGGAGCTTGTCCAGTCAATCCAGAGCAGTGATTTCAAGGACCAAAATGAGATGGTTGCCAGCCTGAAAAAGCTTGCTGTGAGTAATATGGGGTTAGTGAGGGTTTATTGGCAATGTGTGAGGTGGGCGGGGTTTTGTTGTGATTGACAGTCTTGTGGCCTGTATCCAGTCTGAGAGAACTTGCTGTAAGTGACGGGAGGTGGGTGGAGTTAAGCAGCGTGACCGTGTGTGTGTGTGTGTGTGTGTGTATGTGTGGGGGGGGTGTTTATGTTTTTTCACTGGCGCCCCCTGTTTATTAGGTTGTGAAAGGGGATCTGGAGATGAAGAGGCAGACGATGGACAAGCTCTGTGCCCTGAGCCAGGATCTTCTCTCCAGCGTCAGGAACAAAGACGTGGCCCACAAGCTGGAGGCCCGGCTGGAGAACCTGGCCCTGCGCTGGGACAAACTGCTGCACTTACTGGAGGAGAACAGCTCCCAGGTCAGCCCCCCACCCCTTCCCCAAACACTTCCCTCTCTCCCTCTCAAATTCAAATTAAAACACCTTTGATGACTATGCAGCTCAACTGCAGATATGCAGGGTGAAAAATAGGGGTTTCTGGCAACAAGCGATTTAGAATTCCAAATTCGGTCTGTGTTAGCAGTGCTGTTTCATTATAATAATAATAATAATAATCATAATATCTGTATTTGTATCACGCATTTACTGCAGGACAGCACAAGCTGTTTCATGAAAAACATGAAGATTTGAAACGGCCAAAGCTCTTTATACAAAGCAAGGCGAAAAAAGACAAGGTCAAACAGACCAAGCGTAAAAGAAGCAAGAAAGATAATACAAATTATTTTCAAAACTCACTGAAAAGATTAATAAAAAATAAAAAGATTTGTGATGGAAGGGAGTTGATAAAAGTGTGCTTTTTAAGAGCGCTTTAAAGGAGGTTAGAGGAGAAGCTGTTCTGTCGAGGGGTGGCTGCTCCCGAGAATAGGGGCTTTCACCGGGAGAGCACGGTATCTTTTAGATTTCAACCTAGACTTGTGAACAGCCAGCACAGCCTTATCAGATGATCTGAGTGGGTTTTGAGCCGCCTGGTATCTTTGCCACTCGCGGCTTGTAGCGCCGGTACAGTCGCGGCATTACTGTACAGTTTGTGTTACGACTGTAGGTCTCTGAGGTGTCGTCTGAGGCCTTTATTACATTTTTACTGCTGGTTTAAGACTTTCTTGTGTTATTTATTGGCTTTGCTGATCTGAAACCGGTGTGTATTATGTTTGAAGTGCTGGTTTTTATACTGGATGGTGTTATGACTGTTGTGTGATAAGTTATAGCGCAATCTGACTTGCTGATGCTATGGCCAGTTATGGGTCATCTCACGGGACTCATTGCACAGTCATCAGGTTTTATCCAGACCTGTGGGGGGGGGGGGGGGGGGTGCCTCACTACACCAACAACTTGTGCTTTAGCTGGATGAGCCACCTGGGCAGTCCCACGCAATCTATTTTTACACAGGACATTTTAACCCGTTCAGGTGTAGCGATCGATCAGAAATATGTGATTTAGAACGTTCTTAACTGAACATTCTAATGGTGATGTAACAATCACTACTGGTAATTGAAAACAATGGTGTTCTAGAACACTGACGTAGAATTTAGAAAAAAACTAGAATTTAGAAAAAAACTAAAAACATTACAAAGAAACCTACTCTAGAATGGAATAACTTTTTTTTTTTTTATGTAGCCCCAGCAACAACAAAAAGACAGACAGTGGGGAAGACCCACAACACACAAACAAACATATCAAACTAAGACATCCAACAGAATCATTACATCAATCAAGTGAATTAAGTGAATTAGAGTGCAAATACAGCCATGATTAAAAATAGCCCCCGCTGTCCCAAGATGTCCAGTGTCACCAAGCAGTCCAACACACAAACTCCTCCTCCACGACTCTCCTCCAGAAACGACACCTTTTTAGGGTTAAAAAAACAAAACAAGAAATAAAGGATGTTCAGATTGCTGAGTCTTCTACACTACTAAATAACTCGAGCTGTTAGTCCCATAGTCAGCTCCTCTTTTCCCTTCCATATTTCTCTAGTCTATCTAGTGACAGGGCAGATCTCAGTCTGTTATTCTTTTATTGCTTTGCCAGAGCAGAGTCCGCCTTTCACAACGGCAATCATTAGAATTCCAGCATAGCTTTCATATAAAAGTTTGTTTGTCTCCATTCACCTCCACGACCAAACGGACTGCTCTATTTAAAGGCTGTTGCCATGGCAGTCAGACGATTGACGCACATTTAATTGTGAGTTGTGGTGGGTTGACTGTCTGCATGCCCATCAAACTGTCCCCCTATGTCAGATTATCTCACAGCACTTACAGCATAAGGACAGCTGCAAGCGCAACACACACACACACACACACACACACACACACACAAACACACAGCCACACACACATTCATGCACACATGCCCACACACACACATACATACACACACACACACACACACACACTGCAACACACACAAATTCAATTAAATTAATTTTGTATTGCGCTTTTTACAGAGAACTGTCACAAAGACACTGTACAGAGAAACAGAAGGAGAATTTGGCAAAAACCAGGCCTGAACCCCCAAACAACAAACACACACGCATGCACAAACACACTTGCAAACACGCGCTTGTACTCACACGTGTGTGCATGCAGCTGCACATTCATGAGTGTTAATTAACTTGTGAATTCACACATGCGCACACACACACACACACACACACACACACACGTAGCGTGGTAGCAGAATAAGAAAACTGAAGTTGTACAGGTTGCAGCAGCATTGCAGAAGTTTTATTTAAATGACTGTGTGCCAGGCCCATTCTCTTTCAGCGGCTGGTTATTTTTCTTGCACATATTTGCACAGTTGCTCACACACACCTGTTTCCTTCAGATCTCGCTGGCTGTCACCACGGCACAGACCGAACAGACACAGACCACCGTCACGGCGACCGTAACCAAGGTGACTAGGCGGGAGCAGGTTGCGGTGAAGCACACGAAGAGCGAGGTGCCTCCTCCCCCCCCTCAGAAGAAGAGACAAATCGTAGTGGACTCTGAGCTTCGGAAAAGGTGAGCCGTTCTGCAGCACCACCACCAACAGAGCTGTCCTCCTGAAGGAGCGTGGCCTCAGACCTACTGTACACACCCACTGCAAGGGATTGGCTAGAGGGTCACCTGTACTGCACCACCGATTGATACATGACTCTGATCAGGGATAGTAGGGGGGACCCACATCTGTTATCACTGGATGACTTGGGCTGTGTCTGATAATAGCACCAGGGCATGAGATTAACCTTTCCACCCACTAGCCAGAGTGGCTTGTGGATTGTAAAAATAACCAGCCATTTTCAACATTTTACCACCCACATTACCCTTTACACAACCTGGTTGGTTACCTGCCAAAGTGGTTGGTAGAGTAGAAAATCTTACCAGCCACAATCAAGATTTTACCAGCATTTGGCTGGTGGCTGGTATTAATTTCACACCATGATCAGCACCCTTTCATACTATTGAGTATGCTTGTTGAGTACCCTGGATGAGAAAGTTAAGTAGGCAAACTGTTCTTTAAATGTAGTGTACTTAAAATCCCCGGATGATATACTTATTTTCGGGTTTTCACTCATAGTAGGAGGATATTTTTTGCATTCTACATGTTGTGTACTAAACAGTATGCAGTAAACAGTACACAGGATGCAGGACGCAGTAGATGGGGCTCTGATTTGGACGCAGTCGTAGTTTATGGTTAGAGATAGAAGCTGGGTTCAGATGTTTGGCGTCAGGTTAAAGGCGGTGGGTTCCATTTGACACCCCTGAAAGGGTAGAGGAATGTTGCAGGTTAGGGTGAGTAAGTAGGATGTCGGGGGTTAGCATTAGCGGGCTTAGCGGACACACAAAGATACTTAGGGTTCGTCCCAATATTCTTCACTTCTCACCGCCTTTCCTCCACTCGTCTCTTACCCGGAAGTATGCAAAACTGCCTGAAGTTGCATGTACAGTATACAATGTATCTGACATTGCGGTTTGCGTCGAGACATTAATTAATACGCAACCATTATGTAATTAATATGTAATCAGCAACATTAGCTTAGAACACCGTTTAAAGGGCGGAAGAGAGGAGGTGGTAGTGGAGGAAAGGAGGATGCATTTTTGGAGTATTGGGACGCAACCTAAGACTGCCGTTCTCTCCAGGTTTGACGTGGACTTCACCGAGCTGCACAGCTACATGACCCGCTCCGAGGCTACCCTGCAGAGCCCAGAGTTCTCCGAGCGGGGCAAAGAGGCCAGCGTGGCGGAGCTGCACGACAGAGTGCTGGTAATCCTCCATAAACGCGCTCACAGACTCACCTTCCCACACTGCACGTTCATTATCACACCGCGTACCGAACCCGTCCGTACACACTCTCTCTCACATCACGCACATGTCCTGCATTCAATACTTTTCCCCAGAGTGCACCCGTGTATCCGTTCATATTATCACACTGCATACATTATCATCCTCATCCCTTCTCTCCACCACCCGCCCTCCTCCTCATTTCCCCCTCCCACTCTTTCTCATGCCCCACCCCCTTCTCTTTCTGCGCCCCCTCGCTCCTACACCACCTCTCTCCCTCATGCCCCACCCAACTCTCTCTCTGCCCCCCACTCTGTCTGCCCCGCCCACCCCACTCTTTCTCATGCCCCACCCCGTTCTCTCTCTTCCCCCCCCTCTCTCTCTCTGCTCCCCTACCCCGATCTTTCCCCCTCTCTCTCCCCCTGCCCCCCCCCCCCCCTCTCAGGCGATAGACAGGGAGAAGCCAGAGAAGCTGCGGAAGCTGCTGGAGGCCACTCGCTCTGCACAGGCTCTGGTGGATCAGCTGGCCAGTGGTAAAAACACCCTCCTCAATGTCTCCATGGCAACCGCTGTGCCTGTCTCCCCCCACCCCCCCCTCACTATCTCCATAGTAACCTTTTTTATTTTTTTCCCCTCTGTCCCTGTTATTGTCCCCATGGCAACCCCACCCAGTCCCCCCCCCCCCGCCCCCCGTGTCTGTCTCTGTCCTTGTGCAGCGGTTTTCAGCTGTTCTCTGAAAGAACAGCGTTGTGTGTGTGTGTGTGTGTCTGTGTCTGTGTGAAAGTTCTGGAATGTTCCGCATTATCAGGGCCAATCTGCACTGCTTGTGCCGTTCCCGGCACGACTGAGTCATCTTGAGGCGTTCTGATGCTGTGGTCCACATGATTAGCTTGTCCACATATGATGGTTCACCAGAATGTACTGTGGTCCACATATGATGGTTCACCAGAATGTACTGTGGTCCACATATGGTGGTTCACCAGAATGTACTGTGGTCCACATATGATGGTTCACCAGAATGTCAATAAATGTACTTCACACCACATATGGGTGTTCACATGAATACTGATGTGATAATGATGGTTCACCAGAATGTACTGTGGTCCACATACATATGATTGTCCAGAGAATACTGTGGTGGTTCCACATATGGTGGTTCACAAGATGTATGGGTGGTTCACATATGGTGGTTCACATTACGGTGGTTGTTCCACACATGGTGGTTCACCCCACGGTACTGTGGTCACCACATGTGGTTCTGGTTCCGTATATGGTGGTTCACCAGACGGTACTGTGGTCCACACATGGTGGTTCACCAGACGGTACTGTGGTCCACACATGGTGGTTCACCAGACGGTACTGTGTACGCACATGGTGGTTCACCAGACGGTACTGTGTACGCACTCTAGGTGGTTCACCAGACGGTACTGTGTACGCACTCTAGGTGGTTCACCAGACGGTACTGTGTACGCACTCTATGGTGGTTCACCAGACGGTACTGTGTACGCACTCTATGGTGGTTCACCAGACGGTACTGTGTACGCACTCTATGGTGGTTCACCAGACGGTACTGTGTACGCACTCTATGGTGGTTCACCAGACGGTACTGTGTACGCACTCTATGGTGGTTCACCAGACGGTACTGTGTACGCACTCTATGGTGGTTCACCAGACGGTACTGTGTACGCACTCTATGGTATGGGTGTGGATGGATGCCCCTTTACTTACTCACTGTTGATTGACAGGGTCTCATATGACTGTACTTTTGATTGCTCCATGATGTTCTCCACAGAGGACCTCATAGTTAATCTGTTGCTCTCTACAGAGCGCACGATGGTGCCTCCGAAATTATTCACACCCTTGATAAAGATGAGCAAAGAAGGCTGTATAAAATAAACAATGCAGGTAATGGACTATATTGTATGTTTAAAAAATTGTAAAAAAAATAAATAAATTTATACTTGAGCCGAAACGATGTGTGTTTAACCAGAATAAATTTTTCTAAAAACGATATAATAAGAACCTATATTTATATAGCACATTTCGTACACCAAGTGCAATGCAACGTGCTTCACGGTTTAAATCGACAATTTTAAAACAGGAGGACTGGAAACGGGCAAAATACAAAGACAATTTAAAACGAACAGGAAAGGAAGATGCACAGAGAGGCAATAAAACACTATTTAAACGCACACCGTAAGCTCACTAATCTCATGAAGCACCATAGAAATTCACTTTGTTGTATTATCTTTGCAAAACGGTCAATGCACAAACAAGGTTATTAGTGTTACTTCAGTTAATTCCATTGAATAATTATTAAAGTTGAATATTTTCCCACATTTGAGAAGTAAAATATAGCTCGCTACTTGCATTATTTATTTTGCACGGTCTTTTTTGTTCGTTCTTATCAAGAGTGTGAATAATTTTGCAGGGTACTGTAGCTTCCATTAATTACTGTAGCTTCTTATTTTCACACGGGGAGTGCGGTGTTGTTTCTCAGTGTTGCCACCTGGTACTGGTACTCTTTTTTTTTTTTTTTTAAACCCTGTCCTCAGATGGCCTGTGTGCAGACGATATCCAGCAGGCCTCGGAGCAGCTGAACAGCCGCTGGGTGGAGTTCTGCGCCCTGCTGGACGAGAGGCTGTCGTGGCTGGCCTACCAGACCAAGGTGCTGGCCTTCTACAACCAGTTCCAGCAGCTGGAGCAGGCTGTGCTCACCGCCGAGAACTGGCTGAAGGTGCAGCAGCCTCCTGCGTGCGACCCGGAGCTGCTGAGGGTTCAACTGGAGCGCTGCAGGGTGAGAGGCCCGACCCGAACTCACCCCGGCCCGTCCGTCTGTCACGCTGTCCGTCCGTCTGTTTGTCTGTCTGTCTGCCTGTAGTGCCGCACCCTTGTCGTTGTTTGTTTTAACGCCGTCTGGCTTTTCTTACTTGTTTTTTTTTTTGTGTATGGCTGTTTTTAGGGCAATATTGACCTTGCGAGTGTGTGTATGAAGGCGCTTGTATACTGTGCATACAGGTGTAATGCGTGCGGATGATGCGAGTATGGGTGGCTGTCGTGAGTTGTGTGGATGTGTGTGATCTGACCTTTGAAGAGTGTATATTTATGTGAGTCATAATGTGTGTGAATGGGGCTTTGTTTGTAAAGGTTCATGTGGATTTAAAAGTGCTGAAGTTTCATGCATTATCAGTGAGCAGATGTGAATGTTTGGGCATCATCTGTATGGATGTCCAGAGTAAAACCTTCTGAATATTAGAACTAAATCTGCTTTTACTATTTAATGCAATCACATTACTATATTCTGGGAGTGGACATTGATGAATGATGAAGTGATAAGGTTGGTTTTTTACACTGTGGTTGTAGGTTCTAGCCTGTACACCCTGCTAGCCTGTGGCCCGTATACCCAGCTAGCATCTAGCATGTATACCCAGCTTGTTTTCTATTTATTGCTTTTTGGAATTATTGATATAGTTTCTATAACTAGACATCCCCGTGTTTTATGTCTTTTAAGTTGTGTACTAAATTTCAGTTTGGAATCGAAATGACCCTCTGCTGATATGATCACAATGTGTTAGGCTGAGATACACACCATCAATTGACATACCCAAGTGACAGCGAGCGAGAAGGCAGGCAAGAGAAGATGAATAACTTTTCTAGATAAGATATTTAGGAGTGTACCAGACTGACTAATCTAAACATCCCTTATTTTTACAGTGTCCTGTGTAAAAATGTATTGGGTGGGACTCTTAGCTGGCACATCCAGCTAAAGCCTTAGCTGTCAGTGTAGGGATGTTTCAACTAGTCAGGTTATATGATTATATTGCAACATGTGGCTGTTTCTCTCTCTCTATCTTTAGGATGAGCTGGCCCGTCTCTCGGCCCTACAGCCACAGGTAGAGAAGCTGAAGGACCAGGTGAACGAGCTGCGGGAGAAGGAGGAGGAGGCTCCCGTCGTTCTGGATGCCGACATCACAGCCTTCACAGAGCATTACATGGAGGTCCTGGACGAACTGCGGGCCCGTGAGAGGCAGCTGCTGCAGGGTGAGGGGCGCGTCTGTCTCTTCCTAGGGGTCTGGGGGTGCATCTGTCCCATCCTGGGTGGGCGGCACTGGGGGCGTGTCTGTCCTATTCAGGGGGGGGGGGGGGGCGTGGGGCCCTCTTTGTCTCATCCTAGGGGGGGCTGTAGAGGAATGGTCTACTTTCAGCTGTAGATGCTGTAGAGGAACGGTCTACTTTCAGCTGTAGCTGCTGTAGCGGAAGTGTCTACTTTCAGACAGATGCTGTAGAGGAAGGGTCTACTTTCAGCTATAGATGCTGTAGAGGAAGGGTCTACTTTCAGCTGTAGATGCTGTAGGACAAGGGTCTACTTTCAGCTGTAGAGGAAGTGTCTACTTTCAGATTTAGATGCTGTAGAGGAAGGGTCTACTTTCAGCTATAGATGCTGTAGAGGAAGGGTCTACTTTCAGCTGTAGATGCTGTAGGGCAAGGGTCTACTTTCAGCTGTAGAGGAAGTGTCTACTTTCAGCTGTAGATGCTGTAGGGCAAGGGTCTACTTTCAGCTGTAGAGGAAGTGTCTACTTTCAGATTTAGATGCTGTAGAGGAAGGGTCTACTTTCAGCTGTAGAGGAAGTGTCTACTTTCAGATTTAGATGCTGTTGAGGAAGGGTCTACTTTCAGCTGTAGAGGAAGTGTCTACTTTCAAATATAGATTCTGTAGAGGAAAGGTCTACTTTCAAATATAGATGCTATAGAGGAAGTGTCTACTTTCAGATATAGATGCTGTAGAGGAAGGGTCTATTTTCAGATATAGATGCTATAGAGGAAGTGTCTACTTTCAGATATAGATGCTATAAGGGAAGGGTTTATTTTCAGCTGTAGATGCTGTAGAGGAAGAGTCTACTTTCAGCAGTAGATGCTGTAGAGGAAGGGTCTACTTCCAGCTGTAGATGCTGTAGAGGTGGGGTCTACGTTCAGTGTAGAAAGGAATGCACATCGTCCAGAGATCACTCACTTCCTTTCTCTGTCTCTTTCTTCCCTCTCTTCTCGGCTCCCTCTCTTTCTCGTTCCCTGGTTCCTTCTCTCCATGCAGTCCAGGAAAGCTTGCCGCCGCAGCGGTATAAGGAGACCATAGCGACGCTGTTGTCGTGGCTACAGCAGTGTGAGGCGCAGCTGGCGGTTCCCTCTGCAGCTGTCACTCTCTACCCTGTGATGGAGCAGAGGCTGAAGGACATCCAGGTGTGTGTGTGTCAGTGTCTGTCTGTCTGTCTCAATCGATGTCTTTCTGTGATGGCCTACTACAAGGTCTGTATCTGTCTCAATCTAAAATCTGTGAAGGTCTACTACAAGCACTGTCTGTCTCAGTCTACCTTTATGTGAAGACCTACTACAAGGTCTGTATCTGTCTCAATCTAAAATCTGTGAAGGTCTACTACAAGCACTGTCTGTCTCAGTCTACCTTTATGTGAAGACCTACTACAAGGTCTGTATCTGTCTCAATCTAAAATCTGTGAAGGTCTACTACAAGCACTGTCTGTCTCAGTCTACCTTCTGTGAAGGCCTACTACAAGGTCTGTATCTGTCTCAATCTGTGTATTTCTGTGAAGGACTACAATCTCTGTCTGTAGATGATGTGTTGTAAGTTTAGTGTTATTCCAGTCCTTGTGTATCTTGGCGGCGGTTTCTTATCAGCAGGTTGTTTTCGTCTGCTGCTGCTGCTGCTTCGCCTCGCCTCGCCTCGCCACCCTTCGGCTCGGTGCTTCTCTATTCTTGCAGCACCTCAGCTTTTTATACACGCTTTTTTAACGGCTTTTTTATTTATAGACGTTTCTTTTTCCTTCTGTGTGGCAGCTCAGATTCCTTCATTCATGCTTGGTTTGCAACATCGAAGATCTGATGTACATTTCTCTACGTTTTTTTTGTTTTGTTTTTTCCAGTGCAGTACACTAAATATAATAATTTCCTAAAGGAGGCACATACCCATCACCAGTTTATATACTGTATATCCCTTTTATTCAAATCATGGTCCTTGAGGGCCGAGATTTGCTGGTTTTTCACCCTCCCTGTACCTGGGATTCAGGTGTGAAGACAGTCTGACCAATCAGTAGCACTGATTGTTCAGTTAATTACCTGGGAGAAAGAAAACCACGGCCAAATATCTATCCGAATATCTATGCTGTATATGCACTTTAGCTTCTGGATAAAAAATAACATCCCTCCCTGTTTCTCCTACTGAACTTTCAGATTTAATTCCGTATCGATCACTCAGACGTTCAGACATTCAAGGTCTTGTATTTTTTATTCAAAACATCTCTGAGGCAGAGTTTACCCACTGCCAGTAGCCTTCACTGTCTCTTTAAACATTAGTCATAAGGCAATGTCTATAATCACTGCTCGGTTGAGTGCCCAGACGTCCACTAAAACTGTTTGCTCTCTCACTGAGCTCTGTCTGTGGGGAGTGTGGCCTTGTGTCACCAGCTTTAGCAACCACGTCTGCCATTTCAAGGAGGATATCATATCTCCCTCAGATCACGGTCCTCAAGGACCGTGATCTGATGGTCTTCCACCCTCCCTTTACCTGGGAGTCAGATGTGAAGACATTCTGACCAATCAGTAGCACTAATTGTTCAGTTAATTCCCTGGTAGAAAAGAAAACCAGGGCTGGATTTGGATTTGAGAGCTATATTTCAGTATCCATATCATATCTGGTCACTGTCACATCCAGCTATTCATGCAGTATTTTTCTTCAGCGGCATCTGTTTGAGCGAGACTGCACATTATATGATTTATGGTACAGTTCAGTTCGTTGAGTGCTACAGACACAAGAGATTAATTTACTGGTTTCCATCTTCAATGTGCCTTGTGAGCTGATTTATCAACTATGAGGGCAGTGCCTGGTTGGACGTTTGCCACCCTTTCTGTGGTTCTGTCGGCTGGTGGTAATCTTCCATTTTCGGTTTAGGGGTGGTAATCTTCCATTTCCGGGTTAAGGGGTGGTAATCTTCCATTTCCGGGTTAAGGGGTGGTAATCTTCCATTTCCGGGTTAAGGGGTGGTAATCTTCCATTTCCGGGTTAAGCGGTGCTGCCTTTTCGGAGGCTGCTTCCCCTGCATTCCGGTCCCCGGGAACAACCGGATCTGATGATTCAATGGGTGGACTCGTTTTGACCATGTCGGGCTATCCCGCTCATGTGGCGGGCGAGGGAGGAGCTCGCTGCTGGAAGCCCTAATCGGCAGCATGCATCATAAGTAAATCAAAAGATCCAAAACCAGCATGGCTAATTTGCATCGCTTGTTGGAATTTGACGTCATTCACAAGTGCTTCGCCGACTTTCGCCTTTTTTTTTTTAGCGGCGATGCCCAGCGGCCACTTTTTGTGTGAAACGAGTGCAGAACACGCCCGTTCGGTCATGGTCGGGAGGCCTTCCGCTTGCAAGACAAGTCCACCCGTTTAGCCTCTAGTACTTCTGTTGTCATGGCGAAATGATGTCATAATGAAATGATGTCACCAGGCTCAGCACAGTTCATTGCCTTGTCGCTCACGTGCTGTACTGCTGTATTTCACCATGAAAACACAAACGTTCTCTCATATTTTTTCACTTTTATCTTATTAGATGAAGCAATTAGGTAGGAGCAAGACAGACATTTTGACAGATAAGCTGTTGTTAGTGCGAGACTTTTTGGACAGGCTGTTGATCCATTATTAAAACACTTGCATTGTTTAAATGAGGTGAATTTAAAAAGGGCTAACAAGCTCTTGGGGCTCTTGGCAGAAGCTGGTATTCTCTGTTCCTTTGATTATAATTTTTTTTTTATTATCCTTTGATTAGAGTTTTGCTATGTGCTGTCACAATTTTTCAGTGAAATTTCTGATCTCTCTAATCAGCGGATATTAGACTGTAAGTCAGCGTCCCTGCATCTGTCTGTCTGTCTGTCCCCAGGCCCTGCAGGGTGGGCTGCAGGAGCACCAGAGTGACCTGGACTACCTGACCGTGACCATGGAGCAGGTGTGCCAGAAGGCCCCGCCCGAGGTGAGCCACAGGTTCCGCGCTGAGCTGGAGCCCATGGTACTGCGCTGGAAGAAGCTGTCTGAGCTGCTGTCTGAGCGCGCCCAGACGCTGCCAGGCCTGATGGGAAAGCTGCAACAGTTCCAGGTACGGTGGTGCAGAAACGAGAGAGAGAGAGAGCGAGAGAGAGGGAGTATGTGTGTGTGTGTGTGTGTGTGTGTGTGTGAGGGTGCGTGTGTGTACGTGTGTGTACGTGTGTGTACATGTTTGTGTGAGAGTGTGTGTGTTTGAGAGAGAGTGTGTGTGTGTGTGTGTGTGTGTGAATGAGAGAGGGAGAGATTCACATAGTTCCTGTTTTGTTTCCTTCAGAATGACACTAAGACCCTACGGAAGTGGATGGCAGAGGTGGACGTGTTCCTGAATGAGGAGTGGCCAGCCCTGGGGGACTCTGAAGCTCTGGAGAAACAGCTGGAGCAATGCACGGTGAGGGAGGAGGAGCCGTGCACGTGCACGTACCGGCAGGACAGAATGTTCCCTGCCACTGCTGGAGTGTCTGTGAAACCCCTCTCTCCCATATCTCCACTTACCTGTGGCACGCCGCCCCATCTGTGCTCTTCAGGCCCTGGTGAACGACATCAACACCATCCAGCCCAGCCTGAACGGCATCAACGAGGTGGGCCTCGCGCTGAAGAGGGAGGCGGAGCCTGCATTTGCCAGCAAGCTGCAGAAGGAACTCACAGAGCTCAATGCCCAGTGGGCAAACATCTGCAAGCAGGTAAACCGTCAAAGTCTCCCACAAACGTGCAGCCAGGTTAACGGAATCTAAAGTTTTACTTATCCTGTGACTGACCGCCCCTCTGTGATTGACCCGAGCGTTACCGCTCTATCAGCGACCTCTCTGTGTGAGTGACCCCTTTTTATGAGTGAAACCTCTCTGTGAGTGACACCTCTTTGTGACTGACCCCTCTCTGTGACTGACACCTCTCTGTGGCTGACCTCTCTTTGTGACTGACCCCTCTCTGTGACTGACACCTCTCTGTGGCTGACCTCTCTTTGTGACTGACCCCCTCTCTGTGACTGACCCCTTTCTGTGACTGACCCCTCTCTGTGACTGATGCCTCTCTGTGTCTGACACCTCTCTGTGACTGACCCCTTTCTGTGACTGACCTCTTTCTGTGACTGACCCCTTTCTGCGACTGACCTCTCTTTGTGACTGACCCCTCTCTGTGACTGACCCCTTTCTGTGACTGACCTCTCTGTGTGACTGACCTCTCTTTGTGACTGACCCCTCTCAGTGACTGACCTCTCTTTGTGACCGACCCCTCCCTGTAACCAACCCCTCTCTGTGACTGACACCTCTCTGTGACTGACACCTCTCTGTGACTGACCCCTCTCTGTGTCTGACCCTTATCTGTGACTGATACCTCTCTGTGACTGACTCCTTTCTGTGACTGACCTCCCTCTGTGACTGACCCCTTTCTGTGTGACTCATCCCTCTCTATGTGACTGACCCCTCTCTGTGACTGACCTCTCTCTGTGAGTGACATCTGTCTGTGACTGACACCTCTCTCTGTGACTGTACGATGTCCCCTCCAGGCCTATGCAAAGAAGTCAGCGCTGAAAGGCGGCCTGGATAGGACAGTAAGCCTGCGCAAGGACCTGTCGGAGATGCAGGAGTGGATCACACAGGCAGAAGAGGAGTTCCTGGAGCGGGACTTCCAGTACAAAACCCCAGAGGAGCTACGCAAGGCCCTGGATGAGCTGAAGGTGAGAACAAGCTTGCCCACCCGTCCCCCAGGACACTAATACTGGCTGCCTTACACATGTCATACTGAAATGCTGCTAACTTGGCAGTTCAGGTGGTGGTGCCCACAGTAATTTATTATGCTTCTGTTCTTAGCTATTGTGGTGTTGCAGTTTAACAATGATGAAATCTTTCAAAACAAATTTGGGAAATATGTGAATAATCTCCTCTCTTTCTCTCTGCTTGAATCTCTTTTCCCTCTCTCACTTACTCTCTCTCTCACTTATCTTTCTCTCTCTCTATCTCTCTCACTTACTCACTCTCTCTATCTCTCTCTTTCTCTCTCTCACACACACACACACACACACACACAGAGGGCTCAGGAGGAGGTGGCTCAGAAGGAAGTGAAGGTGAACCTCTTGACAGAAACGGTCAACAACTTCCTGTCCAAGGCCCCACCGGCTGCCCACGAGGCCCTGACTGCAGAGCTGCAAGTCCTGACTAACAACTACCAACGCCTCTGCAGCCGGCTCAACGGGAAGTGCAAGACCCTGGAGGTGACCTCTGACCCCTATGCCTACAGTCTTATGCTTGTCACACCTCATAGCCACCCTTTCCTCTCGCCCAGGTCACTAGTACTGATGCGTTTCCTGTTCCCTTCAATAGTTATTGATCCGTGTCACTGTGCATTAATCTATCACTCTGATTATTGGCCTGTGTCACACCGCATGAATCTCCTGCTCTGATTAGTTGTAAGGTTCACTGTGCAGTAGTTTTACAGGAGTTAATTACAGTGGTTGAATGAGTGAAGGATGGACAGAGCTGTCAGTGTAGCACACTGTAAAAGTGGATCAGAGACTGCAGGACTGGTATGTAATGTACATAATAGATGTATGTGTACATTTTAATGCAGACATAGATTTGGAGTGAACATAATGAGATACGGTAAATGCAAAAATCTGAATAAGGCAGGAAAGATGTGAAAACAAAAAGAAAACTACCCATTTTCTTTTTGATAAACAGTGGCTCGTACATAATATCAGTTTGTACAGTGTGTTTATGCTATGTGTTGCTGAAGGGTATACCAGCAGGGAGTGGGCTGGTTCCCTGTGAACACAAGCACACGTCCCTTACCACTGTACACGAGTGAGAGTAAAAACACTCAGTAAAACAGCCGCACAACGTTCGAGTGAGAGGATGACTACAGGCACACTGTGTTTCACAGGCTGTGTCACTCAGGCTGTGTCAGACATTAATTACCCTGTGTCCCACAGGGTGTGACAGACAGACTGTGTTGCACAGTAATTACCCTGTGTCTTTATTCTTTATTCTTTATTTGCACAAATTTAAAATCAACAAATGAAAGGAAATTAGTGGTCAGGAAATTGTGCAGGTAGAGACAAGAAACCCTAGGGGGTTTATACGAGGTCTCTTACCTATGAAATTACACTAATATTTACAGCAATTGCATCAAAGCATACAATTAAATAAGAAACACTAAACAAAACAAACAAAAATGAAAAATAAAAATAATGAAATAGATACTGATAGTGATAATAATAAAGGCAATAGACATATTAAAACATAGCATAAAAGGAAGGGTGTAAATGATGAAATATATGTATGAGTTGAATATGGCTGTGTGGGGTGTGTGTGTATATGTAATATAGCAAATACTTGCGATGTCAGAACACGTTATGTGGGCTGTGTGTATATTTGATTCAGCAGGGAGATTCCAAGCTTAGATTTGAAAATGTTAAGAGATGATGATTGTTTGGCAATAGTGGTATAGGTGTTCCACAGTATAGATCTTCAGTATCAAATTGATTATTAGTAGTGCGACAATAGGGAGGGTGAAGGTAAACTGAATGTCTTGTAGTATATGTGTGTATATTGGAATTTAACTGAAAGTATATCTTACAGGGTGTGGTCTGGGATGTGTATGTATTTATAGATGAAAGTGCATATTTGAAGTGTGTTAATATCAAATAGTGGGAGTATTTTAAGCTTATTAAATAAAGGAGCAGATGGTTCAAATCTGTTAGAAAATGTAGCCAACCTAACAAATATTTTTTTGTATAATGTGAATGCTGTGTAGACTGGAGACATATGTACTTACCCATTAATACATATGGCATCGACGATGCGATAATCGCATCGATTAAAATCATGTAATATTCGAATTAATAATATCGATCAAATTAATTTTATTTTAATATTTCATTTTAAATTAAAATTATTAAACACACATTATATTAATTTAAAAAAAATTTTTATTAATATAAATTTCGATTACTTTTATTTCAACCCATGTTCTGTTTTGAGTTTTCAGCTCCCACCAGGCGGGACAAACAAGCGTGTGAGATGGACAGAAAGGCGCTGGCTGCGGTGCGAGCTGAGAGATCAGAATGCGACAAAAGAATGCTAAACTAAGAGCTGCTTGCGATGTGACAGAAAGAAAACAGAGAAAACATGCATTTTGGGGGAAAGAAAAAAGAAAAGTGGGTGGAAGGAAGCATTTCGGGAGGGGAAGGGGGGGGGGGTAAACCGGGAGGGAGAGAGGGGGGGGGGGGGGGGGTTTGCACAAGTAGCCAGCCCCGAGTAACTTAACACTGCTCAGCTATGAAGACAGGTTTGAACACCCCTCCAGTCATGAGATCCCCTGACAATCAACCCACCTATGGCCAAGAGCTTTCTATTTTTTTTGTATAATGGTTTTTTTTTTTTTTTTTTTTTTTTTAATTGTTTTTTTAAGTTAACATTTGTTTAATTGTAATTTTTTTAAATTGTAAATTTTTATTATTTTTCAAATTTTTTCAATCATAGAAAAAAAAAAAAAAAAGTAAAAAAACAAAACAAAAAACAAAATTTTAAGTATTTTTAAATATTTTAATTTCAATTAATTAATTTAAATTAATAAAAAACAAATACAAAATCCAATGCAGAAACCTAGTGATACAAAACCATGCAGAAAAAAAAATGAAAAAATTTGTAACTGCTCTGTATGAAGAAGTGAAGAGAAAACTGAAAACTGTTCGACAAAAAAACGCAAAACGCTACTTACTAAGCTTTGGGGATGGGTGGATGGGCATCGAAGATTTAGAAGTTCTAGATCGTACAGAAAGTACCAAAGTACTGACTAACCTATATTCTATTTTTTTTTTTCTTTTCCCAGTGCCAGTTTTGTTTTTATTTTTCATTTTGCCATTTTTATTTAATAAATAAAATGTATTGTAGGGGACCTGATGTTGACACTAAAAAAAAAAAAATAAATAAATAGGGCAACTTTAGAAAAAATGTGTATGTTAGTCATGTTTATTGCATTTGCTGCAGACAGCTGCAAAATATAAAAATGTATGGCATTAACAATAAAATATGCTGTGAACTTGGTTGTGTAGTGGTTATAAAAATTTAATTTAATTCTGCTGAATCGGTATCAAATCAAATCACATTACCTATTTTACTTTTTTTTTTAAAGTCTAATAAAATCGAAACCGATCGAATATCGAATCGTGGTCAAACGTAAGATATTATGATGCATCGAACCTTTGCCTAAAGAATCGTAATCGAATCGAATCGTTATGGGATTGAATCGTCCCACCCCTATTACCCATACAATATTTCCATAAAGAGGATATGAGTAAATTAAACTGTAATAAAGTGTGAAGAGTTAACCAGCTTAGATATTTTTCTGATGATACCAATTGATTTCATTATTTTATTACAGACAAGATGAATGTGGTTTTTCCAATTAAGTTTTTCATCAATCAGAACTCTGAGAAATTTGGTAGATGAGACCTGAAGGAGTTAATTCCCATTGAGTAAGATTTTGGCACTATTACTACAATATTTCTTGTTCAATTTTATTATATTTAAGGACAATTTATTAAGCTGAAACCATTTAGCAATTTTTTCCATGCCCTTGTTTGCTTCTGATATTGGAGAATGAAAGTTTTTGTGTGATAGAATTAGATTGGTATTATCAGCAAAAAGTAGAGGAAGTACATTCGAAGATGCAGCAGCAAGATGATTGATGTAAACCAGAAACAACAAAGGTCCAGGTATGGATCCTTGGGGAACACCGCAAGTCATTCTAGATCTTAGTGAAGCCCAGCCATTGACATTGACATACTGTTCTCTATCATGTATATAATTTAGTAACCATGTGTATGTAAGTTCATGAAAACCATATTTGGATAATTTAGCAAGTAATATGTCATGGTTTACTGTATCGAAAGCTTTGGACAAATCAAAAAAAATGCCAAGAGCATATTCGTTGTTATTTAAGGCCGAATAGATTTTATCAACAAGATTTAATAATTCCATATCTGTTGAATGATTCTTGTGGAATCCATATTGATGTTCATACAAAATGATTATGGTTATTTAGATGATTCAGTATCCTGTTATATACAAGTTTCTCCACAATTTTAGAACAGATATTGGTCTGTAATTTGTAAAACAAATTGGGTCTCCAGACTTAAAATGCGGGATAACTCCAACTCCACCTCCATCTCTATCCCCGCCATGATCTGTAGCTTATCGGAAAAAAGTTTTTGAACTTTTGCCTCCGAATCGGCCCAGCTCTCATTTCCAGACTCTGGAATACCGTCAATCATGACGTTGTTCTGACGAGATTGGCCTTCTAAGTGGTCAAGTTTATGTAAAAAAGATCTAATGTTCTCACTTACATGTATAACCGAGACTTCAGAATCAACCTCTGAAAGCTTTTGTTTCTCCCAAGCAATCAGATCATCCACGTCTTTCTGTGTGTAGTGTAGGCTTTCTCGCAGAACACTGACTTCTTTAGCTAATTCATCAAGTCTCTTGTTGTTTGCTTCTGTTATTATTTGCTTCCTGTTGATCCAGAAGTTCAAGAGCGGCAGCAGCGTTCAAACAGCTAGCACCTGTTGGCAACTTCCTGAAAAACGAGCGCTCACCATTACGATAGTCTAATGCTCCCCCAGGCTATGTCAGACTGTTTCACAGTAATTACCCTTTGTCTCTCAGGCTATGTCAGACTGTGTTTCACAGTAATTACCCTGTGTCCCTCAGGCTGTGTCAGACTGTGTTGCACAGTAATTACCCTGTGTCCCTCAGGCTGTGTCAGACTGTGTTGCACAGTAATTACCCTGTGTCCCTCAGGCTGTGACAGACTGTTGCACAGTGCAATTACCCTGTGTGTCTCAGGTTGTCAGACTGTGTTTCACAGTAATTACCCTGTGTCTCTAAGGCTATGTCAGACTGCATTGCACGGAAATTACCCTGTGTTCGTTAGGTTGTGACATGATTGACAGCAGTTGTAGAGTACAGTGTTTTTGCATTGGGAGTGAAGGGATTATATAGCTCTCTGTATTATCTACACTAAATCAGCCCCAAAGGTTTTCTTTGTTACCCCCCTGTGAACATGCAGGATAATCTTTCAGATTCCCAGTTTAAATTTTTAAATTTTTTTTGGACAGGGGATTTGGTTTAATTTCTTATAATTTCAAGGACAACATACACATCAGTCCCATAGATAAAACGGGGCTTAATCCCAAGTTGAACTCTTGGGCTGTTTCCAGTTCTTGGATGGCTCGGCGTAAATAGCCAGATGCACGTCCTGTCTCTGTGTGTCTGCAGGAAGTGTGGGCCTTGTGGGGGGAGCTGCTTTCTTACCTGAAGCAGGAGAACAGCTGGCTGGACGAGCTGGAGAAGAAACTGCAGGAGACCGAGAGCATCCAGGGAGGAGCTGAGGAGATCTCTGAAGCACTGGATGTGAGGCTCCAAAAACACCCCACCTGCTCTTCCCTCCCACAAAACTGAAACTACTACCACCCAATTCAAACAGAAACTAGTGTTGCCTACTTCAAATACTGAAAATACTATCACCCAATTCAAACTGAAACCACTGTCGCTTAATTCTAAAACTGAAACAAATGTAACCCAATTCAAACTGAAACTAGTGTTGCCTAATTGAAAACTGAAACTACAGTAGCCTGATTCAAAAACTGAAACCTCTCACCTAATTCAAAAACTGAAAAACTACTGTTGCCTAATTCCAAAACTGAAACTACTGTTTCCAAATTCAAACAAACTACTATCACCTAATTCTAAAACTGAAACTACTATCACCCAATTCAAACTGAAACTACTATCACCCAATTGAAAACTGTCACTATTGTCGCCCAATTCAAAAACTGCAACTACTGCCGCCCAATTCAAAACTGAAACTGCCGTTGGCCAATTCAAACTGAACCTACTGTCAGCTAATTCAAAACTGAAACTATTGTTCCCAAACCCAAAATTTAACATATCTTACCCCATTCAAAATGCTTCAATAACTGAACCCCCCCCCCGCCCGAAACTGCTGTACTGAAGAACTAAAAATACTGTACCGACAACTACTGAACTCTTATAGAAGCCTTCTGAACCTGCTGTACCACTTATACTGACCCAGCGCACACTGACTGTGTTGTACCCCACACACACCCCTAAAACCCCTCTCTCTCTCGCCTCCTCTCTGTCTCCAGGCATTAGAGACGCTGCTTCGTCACCCTGAGGACAATCGCACTCAGATTAATGAGCTGGCCCAGACCCTGATGGACGGCGGGGTCCTGGATGACCTCATCAAAGAAAAGCTGGATGCGTTCAACACGCGCTGGGAGGAGCTTATGCGGCTGGTGAGCAAGGGGCAACGCGATTGCTGGAGTTTCTGCAGCTGATGAGTGTGGAGTCAATTGATTGGTGGATATATTTTAAAAAATTTTGCCAAGTGTTGGAAGAGGGTTGGGAAACATGTTGAGCAGAGTTGTTTAGGGAATTGCACGCTCGTGCACACACGCATGCACACACAGACACACACACACACTAAATTAGCACATCAAGTTCACACACATGCTCTGTGAAATATTTGCACAAAAATATCCTGGTTTGCCTGACTTACATTGTACTATTTAGGTGATTATTTCTTCAAGAACATTCCACTGTTTTTTTCCCTGCTGTGGTATCTTACCAGCATCTCCCAGGAGAGTTAGATCAGAATATTATTATATTATTATTATTATATTGCATTCATTTGGCTGATGCTTTAATCCAAAGTGACTTACAAGTGCGTACCGAAGGCCATTGAAGCAACTACAAAACAGGTCAGACAAAGCACATTTCTATCATAATGTAGCAGCTATCCATAGTCATGAACATTGAGCACAGTACACACAGTAAGCTATGGCTAAGTCAGCAAGACATTATAAACTATAAAATCTAACAAGAATCAAGGAACAGGAAACAAGCGAAAAACTGGAAACGAGTGCAATATGAAAATGGTACTAGATTGGTGGGTCAGTCAAGGTGGAGTCTGAAGAGGTGTGTCTTCAGACCACGGCGGAATGCAGGCAGAATGAGTCTAATGTTACCTAACTCTTCTGGCTCACCAGTAATTTAGCCTAACAAGATATCTGTATACTCAGAAGGTGTTTACAGACTCATTTCAGCCGGCAAACGCTGTTGAATTGGCTGATCTTAATGAACTGGAGTCCAAGTCCTACACTTGGCATTGAGAAGAGCAATAGAGCTGGTAAGCCAGCTCACCATATGTTTGTTTATCATGATCAGTTAGCTAGCTGCGGCAGGTTAGCCGATGCCAGCTTGTTTACATGCATTTTAAAGAGTTCATATTAAATTAATATAATTTAACTTTTTGCTATACAAAATTATATGGAACTCTGATAACTTTGTCATAAAATAAATGTTATTCTGGTTCACAACGAATGTAACATCCATTTAGCGAGCAGCCATTCTGTATTGAACATTAGCTCACTGCCTTAAATTAAATCTAGGTTAGTGAGGTAAGTATTAGAGATGTTCCTTTTTGGCCCTCACTCAGGTCAGTGACATCGGGTACGGGTGGATAACGGATAGCGTGTGACTAGCGTACAGATAAACACTTCGGCCCAAGTGCTCCTCGTATTCATTCTTGTATCCTGTGTCCTGGTGTATTAGCGTATGATTTATTGGAGATGTCAGGGACAAAAGTACAGAGAGATTAGCATTAAAGCTGTTTAGCGGAGCTGTGTGTGGGTGCAGGAGTGTGTGTGTGTGTGGAACGTCAGTTTACCCTGGGGTACTCGCTGGAGGAGGCCTGGCAGAGCCCTCACTCTGGGGTAAAAAACAGCAGGAGATGAAGCAGCCCTGCATCTTCATCATATACAGTGAGCACCATAATTCATTGGACAGTGACACATTTTTTGTTATTATGGTTCTGTACTCTAGCACTGAGTTTGAAAGGATACAATGACAGTGAGGTTGAAGTGCAGATTTGAGGGTATTTCCATCCATATCGGATGAACCGTTTAGAAATTATAGAACCTTTTGTACATAGTCCCCCCCATTTTCGGACATCAAAAGATATTGGACAGTTTAACATAATGTAGAATAAAGTAATCATTTTAAATATTCCGTCGCATATCCTTTGCATGCCATGACTTCCTGATGTCTGTGACCCAACAATATCAAAAGACTCTTGATATTTTATTTTCTGGTACTCCGACAAGTGATACTATAACGTCTCTGCATTTGAATGGATCTCTATGGGAATTGGGGGGTGGGGCTAGATTTACCTGGAACAGTATGGAACACATGGTTGGCTAAAAAGTCATCAAGGGTCTGTCGTATCAAACAAGCTTTAAACCATCACTCTGCTGCCAGATAGGCAGTAGATATGGATGGATATAATGAAATTATGGTGCTCACTGTATAGGAGAGAGGAGCTGGTCCAGCTCTCAGACGGCACACAAGTGTATGTGAGTACGATACGCACATACAAGAGAGGGACAGATGCACAGACAGACAAAGGGTGACTCAAAAATTTTGTCACTTTGTATGTCCACCTCTCTGTCCATTTAGAGTCTAAATGGACAAAGAGGTGGACACATGGAGTGACAAAGAGACGTTCAGATGGGAGAATATGCAGAAATATGACTGGAATGTTAGTTGAGGTGACACAAACACACATTTACTGTAATGATCTGGACATCTGATTGGCCAAATGAAAGGCGAATGTGTGGCAACTGTGCCTTTTATTTCTGATAATAGTAACCACACCAGCGTCCTATGAAATATGCTCGCTGCACTGAGGACACCATGCAAACTTACAAAAGGAAAAATTTTCAGAATTATAAATCTGTGGCGCTTTAAGCTTACTGATATAAAAATGTGAGCCGAGTTTTAGAAAGCACTAAATGACTCTGAAAAGTTTACGTTTAGGAAAGAGCTCGAGGAAATTCATTTTTTACAAATCTGATTACCCATCTGAAAGTACGTTGACCCAGCGAGCGTTTTGCATCGTTAGCGTGTCCTGGAGCAACCGTCCCAGCGTTTGCAGTAGTTATTGTGACAATCAGATGGGCAAAGGAAAAACGACCAAAAAATGTTTTTTGCGATAATACATATAATACCATATAAATATTCTTTCTCACCATATTATGGGCTATGTTATTTTCCATTGTAGATGGCTTATCTGAGCACATTAAGTCTCTCTCCTCAGCAGGGCGGGTTTCTCATAGAATGCTTTTTCCTCTGTGCCTTCATGCACATCCGTTCGCTCGGATAACATCTCAGCCGCGCACTTTACAAGACGTTCAGTGCTCAGAAACGTCTCCTCTGTCCGTTTTTCGGTTTAAAAACCGGCGCGCTTGATCGATGTCTGTTTCAAACAACACAAGGCCGTTTTACATGACAGACAGCTTAAAAGTCTTGATCAGTGGTTGGACAGGGGCCAAGGTGTCAACGTGTTTGTGTCGCGTGGAAACGTGGAGGTGAATGATGTTCCCTGGTGGAGAGTGTAAAAGATGGATAGGCCCCCGAATCTGTGCCTTTGACTCCAGTATAACATCTCTCTGAGAATGTCACGAAATGCGGTTCCAATTTGTTAGTTTTGTAAACATTATTTGTCATATTCGGTGTATTTTGCTTTTGTTTGCTGTTTGCCTGGTTTGTACCGTGTAAGTTTATTCGGTTTAATGAGCTGGTTACAGAACAACTAGGGAGCTGGTAGTATAAATAATACAAATGTTTTCATTTGAAGCTTAATTAAAGATTTTTATTCGCTACGTACACGAGTTCTGTTTACAACCCTAGGTGATTGCTTTGCTTGAGAGAGCACGACACGGCTACGGGGGAATTTGCTTTTCCCAGCGCCTGCATGAGAAACAGGCTTCCTGAAACATCCGCATCTGCGCCGTGGTTGACACACGGTTGGGCAAATATCGGATATCGGTACATCCCAGAATATCCCTGCGGGCCCTCACCTAAAAATGATGGATAGAGAGAAAGATGAACAGAGACTAGGGAAGAAGAGAGACAGACAGGAAGATATATAACAGAGACTAGAAAGCGAGAGATCTTTTCTATACTGTGGCGTTAGAGGCAGTCTACAGTTGTTCTGTGAAAAACGATCGATACTTCAACAAGTTTATGTGACATCAGTACTTTTTGGCGGATATATGATTTGAATATATCATGCACAGAACAAGCAGATGGTCCTCATAATGCTATCTACAGTGCTTAACGAATGGTTGGTATATTTTATTGTGGGTGTATAAACCTCTCACCTGTGTAACTGTTGAGGTGCTGTGCCTGGGGTAACCTGTGGTGTAAGATCCTGGACAGGTGACAGTAAGTCCTGTGCAGGTGTATTAATAGCTAATCATGCTGTGGATTAACTGGGGACAGATTATGACGTAACAGCGGGAATAGCGGGCGTTTTAGTGTCGCGGTGGACTCAGTCAGTCATTGTAAAGTTTGAGGACATCACCATGCGGAGCCTGTCCTGCAGAAGAGGGTATTGTTGTGTCGGTCACATTGGCACACTGAGGGTAAGTGTTGCTTTCGTAACAGCGGAAGAAACCGAGGTATGGCAGTGAACGCCAGGCTATTGTGTAGGGATAAAAATGTGACAGGCGTTCAGTCACCGAGGGGTCAGTTAGTGAGTTAGTTAGTCAGTTAGTCTGGTGTCGTGAGGTCGTCTGTGATTGCATAGCGTGTGATTATTTGCGTTCAGATTATGTACGGTTGGTTTGTTTGGTCTGTTTTCACTGTTAAAAGAGTTTGTGTTGTGAAGTTGTGTGAGATTGCGGAGCAGAGTTTTGTGATTGTGTTGTGAGGTCGTATGTGGTTGTGAGTGTGTATGTGTGCGTGTGTGTGTGTAGCAGTTATGTATGATTATGTAGCAGAGTTGTATGTGGTTGTGAGTGTGTTGCGGAGGTGAGTGTGTGCGCATTGCAGAGTTTTGTGTGATTGTGTAGCAGGGCTCTGTGTGGTTGTAAGACAAGAGTGTGTGTGTTACGGAGGTGCGTGTGAGTGTGTGTGCGTTGTAGAGTTGTGTGTGATTGTGTTGTGCTGTATTTTTCAGGCTGTACAGAGACAGCAGCAGCTGGAGAAGAGTGTGCAGTGGGCGCAGGAGAATGACAAGGCCCTGCGTCTCATTCAGGAGTCTCTGCAGTCCACTGACAGACACCTGTCTGCTTACATCGCTGACAACATCGATGCCAGCCAGATACCACAAGAGGCTCAGGTGAGCTGGAGAGAGGGAGGGGGGAGAGGGAGGAGGGAAGGAAACTAATCTGCACAGGAAATCAGTGTGTGTGAGAGACAATGCATGTGTGCACGTGTATGTATGTGTGCATTCACGTGTGCGTGTGTGTGTGTGCATGTGTGTGTGTGCATGTGTGTGTGTGTGCTTGTGTACGTGTGCGTGTATGCATGTGTGTACATGTGTGTGCGTGTGTATGTGTATGTATGCGTGTGTGTGCGTGTGCATGTGTGTGTGTGTATGTCTGTATGTCTGTGTGTGTGTGCTTGTGTGTGTGTGCGCGTGTGTGTATGTGTGTGCGTGTGTGTGTATGTGTGTGTGTGTGTGCATGTGTGTGCGTGTGTGTGTGTGTGTGTATGTCTGTATGTCTGTGTGTCTGTGTGTGTGTGCTTGTGCGTGCGTGTGTGTATGTCTGTGTGTGTGTGTGCGTGTGTGTCTGCTTGTGTGTGTGCGTGTGTGTATGTCTGTATGTCTGTGTGTCTGTGTGTGTGTGTCTGTGTGTGTGCTTGTGTGTGTGCGTGTGTGTGTGTGTGTGTGTGTGCGCGTGTGCGTGTGTGTGTGTGTGCGCGTGTGTGTATGTGTGTGCGTGTGCATGTGCGTGTTTGTTAAGTACTGGGAGGCCTAAGGTGTATGTGAACCTGACGGATTGGAGACATACTGCAGACTGAGGGCAGGTGTGTCCAGCGAAGCACAGTCTGCAACTAAAAATGGGTTTAGGGAGGGAGGGGGGAGGGGGGGGCGGGGCCGCGTTCTGTCAGAAGCAGTCATTACTCACTGTCAGCTCATAGCGCTGAAATGAGCTTATTTACCAAAGCCAGCTTTCTTCCTCCAGTGCTGCTTGCAATTAAGGACAGAGAGAGATTTGTATTAGCAGCACCCCGGGGCTCGTCTTTTTCACTCTCGCATCACAAAACAACCACCGATTCATTAGAATACATGACACAGGCTCTCATCCTCCCAACATTCCCACCATGCATCTGTCTCCGGCTTCTGCTCCCTTACAGTTGAGAGAGAAGTACCAGGGCAAGTATACATTATAGCAGAGGGGAGATTGGGAGGGGGGGGAGGTAGGGAGGTAGGGGTCCCAAGTTGATGGACACTGGGATAGCAGCACTGGAGGAACTGCCTGGGATTCTCCCTCAGAGTAGAGTGCCACCCTGTGGAGAACAGTGGCACTGCAGTGTAAAGAGCAGACTGTGATGTGATTTCCAGAAAATCCAGGCTGAGCTGACCAGCCATGAACAGAGCCTGGAGGAGATGAAGAAGAAGAATGAGGCCAAGGATCCATCCGAGAGGGTGCGCTCTCAGATCGACATCACACAGGTGAGATATATAGCACAGCATCATACAGGTGAGATATACAGCACAGCATCACACAGGTGAGATATACAGCACAGCATCACACAGGTGAGATATACAGCACAGCATTACACAGGTGAGATATACAGCACAGCATCACACAGGTGAGATATACAGCACAGCATCACACAGGTGAGATATCGAGCACAGCATCACACAGGTGAGATATAGAGCACATCATCACACAGGTGAGATATCGAGCACAGCATCACACAGGTGAGATATCGAGCACAGCATCACACAGGTGAGATCTAGAGCACATCATCACACAGGTGAGATCTAGAGCACAGCATCACACAGGTAAGAATCAGTACTGCATCGCGAAGTGGAGACAGTACATCATAAACACAGCTGAGATAGAACTCTACAGCACATGTGAGACATGCATGCCAGAAACACAGGTGAGATACACAGGTAACGCATCAAGAGTGTGTGTGTGTGTTTGAAGCTGTCAGAAGGTAGAAAGTGCAGTGTGAAAACTTCTTCTCTTTCCCCCCCCCGTGTGCAGAAGAAGCTCCAGGAGGTGTCCACCAAATTCCGCATCTTCCAGAGGCCGGCAAACTTCGAGCAGCGTCTGCAGGACTGCCAGCGGGTTCTGGATGAAGTGAAGGCTCAGCTCGGGGTGCTGGGGATCCGCAGCGTGGAGCAGGACGTGGTGCAGTCACAGCTGGACCAGTGCATGGTGGGTAACGGCTCGCAGCAGCGCGACGAGCTCCTGCTTACGGCAGCCCTGTGGGGCTTCGTCCTGTCAGTCAGTTTCTTTACGAGACACAAACTCTATAATGCTATTTTATTGTTGTTGTTATTATTAAACCTTTATTTAAAAACAGGCAGGTCATTTAAAAACTAATTTTTATTTACCAGGACGGCCTGACAAGGCGGGGGGGAATTCACAGTTTGGTGAATTAGCTTAATCTCACGCTAAAAAAATTTGAAAAATCCTTCTTTTAATTGACGTTCATTTATTATAAGAAAAAAAAAGTCCCTCATCAAGAAATTATTATTTTTAACAAAACCACGTTGGCCACAATTATTGGCACCCCTGCATTTATATATAGAATAAAGTATTTTTATATGATATTTTTATATTATATTTTTATATTATATTTTTAATATTTGGTCACATATTCTTTGCATGCCATGACTTCCTGATGTCTGTGACCCAACAACACCAAAAGACTCTTGATATCTTATTTTCTGGTACTCTTACAAGCGATACTATAACATCTCTGCATTTGAATGGATCTCTATGGGAATTGGGGGGTGGGACTAGATTTAGCTGTAAATTACACTGGAACAGTATGGAACACATGGTTGGCTAAATGGCTATTCTATATATATATGTCTTGTTTATTCTATATATAAATGCTGGGGTGGCAATAATTGTGGTTTTGTTAAAAATAATTATTTCTTGATGAGGGATTTTTTTTCTCATAATAAATGAACGTCAATTAAAGGTTGGATTTTTTCTCATTTTTTCAGTGTGAGATTAAGCTAATTCACGAAACAGTTAATTTTTTAGAACCTTTTTACTCATCTTTACCAGGGGTACCAACACATTTGAGCCCGTCTGTATAAAACAAGTCAAGCAAAAACAAGCTGTTGAAGAGGAGCAAGTCAGAATATAATATAGCAAGTGTGACCACAAGAAGAATCAAGGTTTGTGGCTTACGGGCCGAGTGTCACGTGCTCTCTGTTTCTCCTCCCTGCAGAAGTTCTATAAGAGTCTGAGTGAGGTGAAGGGCGAGGTGGAGACGGTGATAAAAACGGGGCGCCAGATCGTCCAGCGGCAGCAGACGGAGAACCCCAAAGAGCTGGACGACCGTCTGACCGCTCTGAAGCTGCTATACAACGATCTGGGGGGCCAGGTCAGTCTGTAAGGGCCCCAAAGGGCCAGTTCTTCCCCCGATACATCCTCTCTTTTCCCTCTACACTGGAGAAACATCAGCTTAACAGGGTGGAAATCAATAATGAACACGGTGACATTTCTTGGATTTTTGATTTGGTTGGAAGTTGTTTCCTAGGCACTTCATAAGGCAGCGATGAGTTACCTTGTACTGTATCAATTTATCTGAAGTGAAGGGTGTTTGTTATTTTACACACGTCTAACATTGTTATTGTACATTTTCACAGGGGTTTGCAGTCATATTCTATATCTATGTTTGCAGTCCTGTGAAGATGTTGTCTCCACTTTCTCAGTTTTCGTTTTCTAGCTCCATCCAGATGCTGTCTTAGTGTAATTACCCCCTCCTTTGAACAAATGCTAACCTTTCATCTATTCTCCTCTTTCCCCATTCACTTGTGTCATGTTCCCACCCACCTACCAGTTATTTACTGCTACTCACATTCAGCATTGTTAGTTTGGGGTCTCCCTTAGGCTGTCAATGCTCATCTTCCAGTTTGTGGTTCGTTAGACGCGAGTGATTTTTCTCAAACAGCAGATTGATTGGTCTGGTCAAATGGGAAGCAAGCAATCCACAGCAATAAGATGAGGCCTCCATTGTGGCTCCCTGCATTACCCCTCAGCTCCACACAGTGTCAGCATAATTACTGGCGTTGGAGCAATACATGCAGGAGAATGCTGTGGTCTATAGAAGAGGGCAGCTGCTTGTTGCTGTGTACTTGTCAACCAGGCTGTCAATCCTTCAGGTTCATCACTGTTCGCCCCCAAATTGTGGGGGTGCATCCCAAAATTCTTCACTCCCCACCTCTTTTCCTCCACTCCTCTCCTACCCGGAAGTATGCAAAACTGCCTGAACATTTCGAGTACAAGTATTTGCATGTACAGTATACAATGTACCTGGCATTGCGGTTTGCATCTAGACATTAATTAATATGTAACCACTAATACGTAATTAAAATGTAATTGGATTAAAACACAAAGATCAATTTCCGGGGCACAGAGGAGAGGAGGTGGTAGTGGAGGAAAGGAGGGTGCGTTTTTCGAGTATTGGGGCGTACCCCTGTGAAAGACGACTGAAATGAGATGAGCTTTTTAAGTTTAGTACTGGGCATAAAGAAAATGGCTGACAGAGAGTGGGACGGGTGGAGCCTCTCTAAATGGCGGCTGTCTGTGAGCAGGTGACGGATGGGAAGCAACAGTTGGAGAAGAGTCTGAAGTTGTCGCGGAAACTGCGCAAGGAAGTGAACAGTCTGACAGAGTGGTTGGCAGCAACCGACGCGGAGTTGACCCGTAGGTCAGCGGTGGAGGGAATGCCTAAGGACTTGGATTCCGAAGTGGCCTGGGCCAAGGTATTCATCTGTGTCTCACGACCACACACCTGTCCCCTCACACACCTGTTACATGCTGATCGAATGACCTTCTCCCCTTTAACTACCCTTTAGTTTAGTTTATTAGTTTCGTTGAAAAAGGGACAATGCACATTACTGATTACTGTAAATGCACCAGTTTTTTTTTGCCAGCTGGCTAATTTCCAACTGTAGTCTCTGGGCATGGTGTTAAATTCCAGAAAAAACACATTAAAAACAGACAATGTAAGTAAAAAAATCAAATACAAACAGCACAGTTAAAACACAATAAAGGAAACAGAATATTCTAAATATAAGTGTAAATATATAGCTTACTGCAAGCAGCAATCATGCGTCAATTACGCATCATGCAGGCAAGCAGACAGACAGAGTAACCACATAACATACAGCATAAGCAACATAAGCTTGTGTGGCTTCCCTGTTTTACCATGTACAGTGCCCTCCACTATTATTGGCACCCCAGGTAAAGATGAGTAAAAAGGATTATAAAAAATTCACTGTTTTGTGAATTAGCTTAATCTCACACTGAAAAAATTTGAAAAAATCCAACCTTTAAAAAATAAAAAAATTTAAAAAAAACTTAGCAGGTTTCCTTCTTTCTATCTGCCATGTTCAATTCAATTCAATTCAATAGGTCTTATTACAGAGACATGGTCACAGAGAATACAAAAGAACATTTGGGCAAAATCCAGACCTGAATCTCCAAAACAATCAATTGAGGTAAAAAAAAAAAAACTAAAAAAAAACTCAAATGGTGGCGAGAAAAATCTCCCCAATTGGAGTGAAATCCTGGGAGGAACCCGGCTACAGATTCTCCACTGGCCGGCCCAGTGTAATAGTTGACACACCTGTGTCACACACCTGTTTGACATTATTGCATCTTCACACACCCTGGTCTTACCTACACACACACACACACACACACGGTTCACACACCTGTTTAACATTTATTGCGTCCTCCCACACCCTGGTCTTATCTATATACACACACACACACCTGGTTGACACACCTGTCCCGTTCCCAGGCCACGCAGAAGGAGACGGAACGGCACGAACCACAGCTACGTAGCGTGATGGAGCTAGCCGACGCCCTGAAGGCCATGCTAAAGGGACAGGAAAGTCTGGTGGAGGACAAGGTCAGTCTGCTCAACTGCAACTGGATCGCCGTGACGTCGCGCAGCGAGGAGTGGCTCATTCTGTTGCTGGTGAGTCACCAGGTCACGTTAATCTGTGCCGTATGCTATCGCAGTCAGTCAGAGACCGGACCTCTCTACAGCACACACGCACACACACACTGTTCTGTCTCTCTCTCTTTCTCTCTCTACGGCACACACACACACTGTTCTCTCTTTTCTCTACGGCACACACACACTGTTCTCTCCTCTCTCTACGGCACACACACACTGTTTTATCCTCTTTCTACGACACACACACACACACACATTGTTTTCTCCTCTCTCTACGGCACACACACACACACACACACACACACACACACACACACACACACACTGTTCTCTCTTTTCTCTATGGCACACACACACTGTTCTTTCCTCTCTCTACGGCACACACACACTGTTCTCCCCTCTCTCTACGGCACACACACACACACACACACACTGTTCTGTAGTCTCTCTTTCTGTTCTGTTGTGACTCTCTAAGGCTGTGTAATGCTGGGGATCGTTTGAGCTTTTGCGATATTAGTAACTGTACTATTGCTTCATGTTGATCTTGGCTTCTTTTTTTGATAACTTTACTAAATAAAACACAAACTTCAGTGTTTAACAGCATTGGTTCCTCACTCAGCAGTGTGACTGATTTTTTTCACTCTAAGTGAAGATCGTGTCTAAATTCAGGGAATAGTAAAATATTTTGTGAGGTTAGATGTGTTTCCCCGTTTTTTTGCTTTGTTTTATTTCCCAGTATCCTTCAGTCTTCAGAAAAGTAAATATTTAATGTCTACTTTGGAGTCTCTCAGTATGACGTGCTAGTCACACTATCCAGGAGAGGAGCAGACAGTAGAGGTTCCCCCTACCTATGTAGTTCTCCCAGTTTATTCAGACAGGGGGAAGCAGAGAGGGTAACAGATAGAGATGGGGTCAGACAGGAGGAAAGCAGAGAGGGTTACAGATATAGATGGGGTCAGACAGGGGAAAAGCAGAGAGGAGCACAGATAGAGATGGGGTCAGACAGGGGAAAAGCAGAGAGGAGCACAGATAGAGATGGGGTCAGACAGGGGAAAAGCAGAGAGGAGCACAGATAGAGATGGGGTCAGACAGGGGAAAAGCAGAGAGGAGCACAGATAGAGATGGGGTCAGACCGGGGAAAGCAGAGAGGAGCACAGATAGAGATGGGGTCAGACAGGGTGGAAGCAGAGAGGAGCACAGATAGAGATGGGGTCAGACAGGGGGAAAGCAGAGAGGAGCACAGATAGAGATGGGGTCAGACAGGGGAAAGCAGAGAGGGTTACAGATAGAGATGGGGTCAGACAGGGGAAAAGCAGAGAGGAGCACAGATAGAGATGGGGTCAGACAGGGGAAAAGCAGAGAGGAGCACAGACAGAGATGGGATCAGACAGGAGGAAAAGCAGAGAGGGTAACAGATAGAGATGGGGTCAGACAGGGCAGAGAGGGGTACAGATAGAGATGGGGTCAGACAGGGGAAAAGCAGAGAGGAGCACAGATAGAGATGGGGTCAGACAGGGGAAAGCAGAGAGGAGCACAGATAGAGATGGGATCAGACAGGAGGAAAAGCAGAGAGGGTAACAGATAGAGATGGGGTCAGACAGGGCAGAGAGGGGTACAGATAGAGATGGGGTCAGACAGGGGAAAGCAGAGAGGAGCACAGATAGAGATGGGGTCAGACAGGGGAAAGCAGAGTGTGGTACATATAGAGATTGGGTCAGACAGGGGGGAAGCAGAGAGGGGTACATATAGAGTTGGTTTGAGTCGTCTGCATCCAACCTAATTGAAGGTACTTGAGACCATTGCCTGCGAATTTGTGTCATTAGCCAAAATGCTACTTTATTATTATTTTATTTTTTTACATTCTTTTAACTGCACTGCTCTCTCATGGCCCTGACTGTCTGTGGTAATTTGGTCATAGGGCAGAGCGTGATATATTTATCATAGCTAATGGAAAAACATTAGAGGCATACCGAGTGGTTGGGAATAAAGCTTAGCGCGAAGGTTACCGACACAGACGCCGAAGGTTGCTGCTTTAGACGAAAGAGTGGACAGGCCAAACCCGTTTTTACCGCACCCAGGACTACCAGAGACAGATGGAGTCGCTGGATCAGAACATCGCTCAGATCACCGCCTGGATGTACAGAGCCGAAATCCTGCTGGACGAGTCCCACACCCAGGCCTCCAGTGAACAGGTGCTCAAGGTGCGTGGAAAAGCGGGTATTTTCTAATGCCACGTCTCTTGTAGTCGTGTACCTTTTTTTGCTGTGTTCACTTGTACCTGACCGTGCACTGACTGTATTAAAGGGGAACTTCTGACTCCTCCCTAAAGGAACTGATAGGTTGCAACTCAGCACAATATTACTTTAGCATAACGTTACGCTTGCTGATTATAAATGAGCCTCTCTTGCCTTCTTGGTGACACCACATTTTTGTATTCCTGAGAGTAACACTGCTTTTCTCCACTCCAGTCCGGCTTTGTGGCTAAGGGTGTCCACTAAGTGATTGTAATGATTGTAATAATGGTGAGGGAAGGGGCCTCGCGTCTCTGCGGCTGTAGGTAGGACTCCCAGCTGGGCCACTGCCGTCGTACCCTTGAGCAACGGTACTTATCTCAAATTGCTTCAGTGAAATACCCAGCTGTATAAATAGATTGTATGTAGAAGAATATAAGCTGTGTCAGAGGCTGTTTAAGGGGCAAGAAAATGGAGGCTGTTGTACAGCAGTGTCCTGTCCAGCACTTTCATTACATTACATATCACAGATTACACATTTAATGTACGATACATTTATACCTTTGTGTTGCAAGCTCAGTTCTCTACCCATTATGTTGTACAGCTGCACTGCCTTTTGAAACCAGGAGGGTCAGTTGAGAACAAATTTATAATAATGACCTGCATAGTCCCTAAGCTATATGTCTTTGGACCGTGGAAGGAAACCCACGCGAACACGGGAAGAACACGGACGCTCACGTGATCCGGGGAGGCTGGGACTCGAACCCGGAGCCTTCTTCTTTGCGGGGCAACAGCGCTAACCACAGCGCCACTGTGCCGCCTTCATTTTGGGCACACTATGGGACTCCCAAGCTCTTTTTGTGCCTCAGGATTTGCGGGCGGAGCTGGGGGACATGCGGGGCAAGGTGGAGGCGGTCCAGGGGCAGGCTCAGGACCTGATAAAGAACCGAGGAGAACACTGCCGGGCCCTGGTGGAGCCCAAAGTGGAGCAGCTCAACCAGCGCTTTGAGGAGATCTCCCGCCGGATCAGAACTGGGCAGGTACAGTCTTCCCAATCAGAATCCAGCACACTGACAGGCTGCCCAATCAGACTGCAGCACACTGCTAGGATGCCCAATCAGACTGTAGGGGTGCGACCCAATACTGAAAAAAATGCACCCTCCTTTCCTCCACTACCACTTCTTCTCCTCCGTGCCCCGGAAATTGATCTTTGTGTTTTAATCTAATGTTGTTGATTACATCCTAATTACGTATTAATGGTTACATATTAATTAATGTCTTGACCCAAACCGCAATGTCAGGTACATTGTATACTGTACATGCAAATACTTGTATTCAAAATGTTCAGGCAGTTTTGCATACTTCCTGGTAGGAGAGGAGTGGTAGTGGAGGTGCGGAGGTGGGGAGGTGCGGAGGTGGGGAGGTGGGGAGGTGGAGAGGTGGGGAGTGGTAGTAGAGGAGTGGTAGTGGGGGAGTGGAAGAAAGGAGGTGGTGAGTGAAGAATATTGGGACGCACCCTAGCACTCTGCCATGCTGTCACTCTATCATCATCTGTCCAATCAGTCTGTAGCACACTGCCATGCTGTCACTCTTGATCATCATCTGTCCAATCAGACTGTAGCACACTGCCATGCTGTCACTCTTGATTATCATCTGTCCAATCAGACTAGCACACTGCCATGCTGTCACTCTTGATCATCATCTGTCCAATCAGACTGTAGCACACTGTCATGCTGTCACACTCGCATCAATCACGCACTGGCAAAACACTCTGTGATGGGTTTATTTATACTGAATGCTGTTTATGAATATCTGAATACTGTGTATTACTGTGCTGTAATAACTAACTGTAGTGAAACTTCAATCTAAATACACTGTGGTACAGGGGGAGAACCACTGAGTGCTGAGTTTAGTTATAATTCACCACTGATTTTACCAACTAAGTGTGATTATTTAGATAACTCGGGTCCTCTGGCTCATTGGCTCTATATTGATTACTGATTTTAATCTGACAACAAAAACCAGCAAGACCCTCTGGCCATCCAGGGACCTCTGTACGCTCCCCTTATAGAAATGGAATATTCTGCAATATATTGTAAATATATGGACTTTTAGAAATTGTAATGATAAGCACATTTTTACAGCAGTGTACTTTAAAAACAAATCATGGTGCGATATTGGAAAATAATAATTTCAATACTTGCAATAATTTGAATATTGGAGAAGTATTGCTAATTTTATTTAAATTTATAAGCATACTCCATTTCCATTAATTTGAAGTGAATCCTTTCTTGTTACATTACATTACATTACATTATAGACATTTAGCAGACGCTCTTATCCAGAGCGACGTACATAGTGCATTTTCAAACTAGGAACAAGAACGTTATAGAAACAACCCTAAAAAGGCTAATATGAATCTAAGTACTAGGCGCAGTCAGTATGATTGGGGTTTTTGTTTTTTTGTTTTTGTTTTTTGGGGGGGAATTACACAACATTAATAACAATAGTCACAGGGAGGTAGGGAGGGGAGGAGAGAGGTGCAGCTTGAAGAGGTGAGTCTTCAATCTGCGCTTGAAGGCGGTCAGACTTTCTGCTGTTCTGACCTCCACGGGGAGCTCATTCCACCACCGTGGGGCCAGGACAGACAGACGTCGAGACCGGGTGCTAGCATGAAGAGGGGGGGGTACCAGTCGTCCTGAGGAGGCGGAGCGCAGGGATCTGGCAGGTGTGTAAGGTCTGATTAGTTTTTGGAGGTATGGGGGGGCAGATCCTCGGACTGCCTGGAAGGCGAGCACCAATGTTTTGAATTTGATGCGAGCCATCACCGGTAGCCAGTGGAGGTCGATGAGCAGGGGGGTGACATGGGAGTGTCGGGGGAGGTTGAAGACCAGGCGCGCTGCTGCGTTCTGGATAAGCTGAAGGGGTCTAATGGCCGATGCTGGCAGGCCAGCCAGGAGAGAGTTGCAATAGTCCAGGCGGGACAGCACCATTGCTTGGACCAGGAGCTGGGTTGAGTGGGTGGTGAGGAAGGGGCGGATTCTCCTGATGTTGTACAGGAAGAACCTGCATGCCCGGGTTACTGCTGCGATGTTCTCGGAGAGGGACAGCCTGTTGTCCATCACGACACCAAGGTTCCTGGCACAGGGCGTTGGGGTCAGTGGAGTGTCCCCTAGGGAAATAGAGAGATTGAGAGGAGGAGAGGTTAGAGCAGGAATGTAGATGAGCTCAGTCTTGCCAGGATTGAGCTTGAGATGGTGGTTGTCCATCCAGCTCTGGATGTCTCTCAGGCAAGCGGAGACGCGGGCTGATACCTGAGTGTCAGAGGGTGGGAAGGAGAGAAAGAGTTGAGTATCGTCAGCATAGCAGTGGTAAGAAAGACCATGAGCAGTGATAACAGGGCCAAGGGACTTGGTGTAGATGGAGAAAAGGAGGGGACCAAGGACAGAGCCCTGGGGGACTCCTGTGGTAAGGGGACGGGCTGCCGATACTTTACCAGCCCAGGCAACCTGGGAGGAGCGTTCCGAGAGGTAGGACTCAATCCAGGCCAGGGCCGAGCCGCCGATCCCCGCTGCAGACAGGGACGACAGGAGGATGGAGTGATCTACGGTGTCGAAGGCGGCAGAGAGGTCTAGAAGTATTAGCACAGAGGAGAGGGAGGTTGCCCGAGCTGCATGAAGCATCTCGCTGACGGAGAGGAGTGCGGTCTCCGTTGAGTGGCCAGGTTTGAAGCCGGACTGGAGGGGGTCTAGCAGGTTGTTCTGGGTGAGGAAAGACGACAGTTGGTTAGAAACAGCACGTTCGATAGTTTTGGAAAGAAAAGAAAGCAGGGATACCGGTCTGTAGTTTTGGATGTTGGAGGGGTCCAGTGTAGGTTTTTTCAGGATCGGGGTGATGTGGGCTCTTTTGAAGGATGAGGGGAAACAGCCAGAGGTCAGGGAGGAGTTCACCAGGGAGGTCACAAACGGGAGGATATCTGGGGTGATTGCCTGGAGGAGAGATGAAGGGATAGGGTCGAGGGCACAAGTAGTGGGTTACATTCTCGCAAGCCACACTAAACTTTATTTAAACATCACACTAACTGCTGTCGAAAAAAACGTTATTGAAATCCCACTCTAACTGCTGAGATTAGTTGGAGTGCATCATGTATATTTTATATGGAGAGTAAATGTATGGGTCTAGTGGGTGTATTTCAGTGTGTTATATAAGCCAATGTATTTGAGCCATACTGTTTGTATGAGTGAACATGTATAGTGTGTGTGTGTGTGTGTGTGTGTGTAGCATGAGTGTGAAATGTGTGTGTTGATTGTGTAATATTCATGTGTGTAACTGTATGTGCATGTATATTATTTGTGAGAGTACTGTGTATTGTAAGGTAATGCGTTACTGTGCAGACTGCAGCCTCGGCTAAGGAGGTGGAGCAGTACCACACGGAGGCTCGGATCTGGCTGGATCTCCTGGAGGAGGAGGTGCAGCAGGGGGAGAACCTGAAAGAGGAGGACTTTCAGCAGGAGAGGGTGAGTTCCACAGCTCCTACACCCTCTCTTACACCCCTCAATCACCCCCCTAATACACCCCTCATACACCTCTCATACGCCCCACATACACCCTCTCTTACACCACTAACTAGCATAAGCCTTTCAGGCTAATGAGTGGCAGGCAGACTGGAATTGAGCTATAACAAATGATCCGCCTTTGTAGCAGTAATGAGTTGGGATGAGTTTGGGCGGTTGGGAGGTATTTCCCCGGATTACCTGACCTTTTCTCAGTGTTCTGTGAGGGGCACATTGCGGTTCATCACAAAAGCTGGACAACGTTCAAAGGTAAATAGCCTGCTTAGCGCTTAGCACTTAGCTCTTGTTTCCAGTTTGCGTTTTGTGACCTGAAACTCTGCCGTTTGCTAGCGGATTGGCATGCAGACTAGGGGTGGAGTGAAGTGTAAGGTTTGCCGTTGGGTTAAAGATTCTGTGAAGCAAATAAATGCCAGACTATGCATGAGAGCTAATCCAGGGGCTTCTCGTGATAATTACAGCTTCATTACCCGACTGGAGCCATTGATATGACAGGAAATTTAATCACCTGATTTTCCAGGATTTAATCAGCCACTGTCGGTTCTTAATTAAACTAAGCTCAAAAAAGGTGTTCTGAACTGAACATGGCGTATCAACTAATACGGTCAAACAGTATATTTTTTATTTATATATATACAGGTGCAGCTCAGAAAATTAGAATATTGTGAAAAAGTTCAATATTTTTTGTCACATGTCAGAAAGTGAAACTCATATATTATATAGATTCATTACACATAGAGTGAAATATTTCAAGCCTTTATTTCTTGTAATTTTGATGATTATGGCTTACAGCTAAATGAAAACCCAAATTCAGTGTCTCAGAAAATTAGAATATTACATAAGATCAATAAAAAAGGATATTTTAAACAGAAATGTCAGCCTTCTGAAAAGTATGTTAATTTCTATGCACTCAATACTTGGTTGGGGCTCCTTTTGCATGAATTACTGCATCAATGAGGCGATCAGCCTGTGGCACTGCTGAGGTGTAATGGATGCCCAGGTTGCTTTGATCGCGGCCTTCAGGTCGTCTGCATTGTTGGGTCTAGTGTCTCATCTTCCTCTTGACAATACCTCATAGATTCTCTATGGGGTTCAGGTCAGGCGAGTTTGCTGGCCAATCAAGCATAGTAATACCATGGTCATTGAACCAGCTTTTGGTACTTTTGGCAGTGTGGGCAGGTGGCAAGTCCTGCTGGAAAATGAAATCAGCATCTCCATAAAGCTTGTCAGCAGAAGGAAGCATGAAGTGCTCAAAAATTTCCTGGTAGATGGCTGCGTTGACTGTGGACTTCAGAAAACACAGTGGACCAACACCAGCAGATGACATGGCACCCCAAATCATCACTGACTGTGGAAACTTCACACTGGACTTCAAGCAACGTGGATTCTGTGCCTCTCCACTCTTCCTCCAGACTCTGGGACCTTGATTTCCAAATGAAATGCAAAATTTACTTTCATCTGAAAAGAGGACTTTGGACCACTGAGCAACAGTCCAGTTCTTTTTCTCCTTAGCCCAGGTAAGACGCTTCTGATGTTGTCTCTGGTTCAGGAGTGGCTTGACACGAGGAATGCAACATTTGTAGCCCATGTCCTGGATTCGTCTGTGCGTGGTGGCTCTTGATGCACTGACTCCAGCCTCAGTCCACTCCTTGTGAAGCTCCCCCAAATTCTTGAATGAATTTTGCTTGACACCTTTTCCTACCACACTTTTTCCTTCCACTCAACTTTCTATGAATATGCTTGGATACAGCACTCTGTGAACAACCAGCTTCTTTAGCAATTACCTTTTGTGGCTTACCCTCCTTGTGGAGGGTGTCAATGACTGTCTTCTGGACATCTGTCAAGTCAGCAGTCTTCCCCATGATTGTGTTGCCTACTGAACCAGACTGAGAGACCATTTAAAGGCTCAGGAAACCTTTGCAGGTGTTTTGAGTTAATTAGCTGATTAGAGTGTGACACCATGAGTTTCCAATATTGAACGTTTTCACAATATTCAAATTTTCTGAGACACTGAATTTGGGTTTTCATTAGCTGTAAGCCATAATCATCAAAATTACAAGAAATAAAGGCTTGAAATATTTCACTCTATGTGTAATGAATCTATATAATATATGAGTTTCACTTTCTGAAATGAGTGACAAAAAATATTGAACTTTTTCACGACATAAATTTTTTTTGAGCTGCACCTGTTTATATAAACATCGAACAAAAAGTTCGGAAATTTGTGTTTGGTAGATTATTTCTCTGTTGTAACAATGCTTCTTGGCAATAAATTTTATACCGTTGGAAAGCCTGTTTATTTCCCTTTTAAATGGTGCCCCATTTGTAAGGAACATGCATTTGTGGGATGAGCAGCACAGCTGAGTATGTGGGTTGCGCAGCGCCCATGTAAAATTTGCCAAATCTTCTCTGCCAATGCCAAACAGCTTATTCTGCTGTTGCTAGTGACTCTTGTTTGGTGTTGTTTGGTGGATTGGATGATTGAAGTCTATCAGTAACAAGGAAGAAACAAGACATATTGGCAATTTTAAAATGTATTAATTTAACAAACAGTCAGGAGCCTCAGTAGCGTGTGGAAGAACCATACACAGCCACAACAGCCTGGCACCTCCTCCTCATGCTGGTCACCAGCGTGGTCACACACTGCTGTGGGATGGCATTCCACTCCTCAACCAGGATTTGTCGCAAGTCAGCCAACGTGGTTGTGTTGGTCACTCTAGCACAAACAGCACGCCCAAGCTGATCCCACAAGTGTTCAATTGGGTTGAGGTCAGGACTGTTGGCAGGCCATTCCATTCTCTCTACTCCCAAATTCTGGAGATAGTCTCTGATAAACCCCGCTCTGCGGGGGCGAGCGTTGTCATCTTGGAGGATGGAGTTTGGTCCCAGACTGTGGAGATATGGGATTGCCACTGGTTGCAGAATCACATCTCGATATCTCTCTCGATTGCCTCCAATGATGACAAGCCTCGTTTTTCCAGTGATGGAGATGCCGCCCCACACCATCACACTGCCTCCACCAAAAGGTGTTACTCTATCGGTGCAGCAATCAGCATAGCATTCTCCCCGTCTTCTCCACACTTTGACCCTACGATCCAACTTCCGTAGGCAGAATCTGGACTCATCGCTGAACATAACGTTCCTCCACATGTTCAGGTTCCAGTGCAGGTGTAAGCTGTTTGGCATTGGCAGAGAAGATTTGGCAAATTTTACATGGGCGCAACCCACATACTCAGCTGTGCTGCTCATCCCGCAAATGCATGTTCCTTACAAATGGGGCACCATTTAAAAGGGAAATAAACAGGCTTTCCAACGGTATAAAATTTATTGCCAAGAAGCATTATTACAACAGAGAAATAATCTACCAAACACAAATTTCCGAACTTTTTGTTCGATGTTTATATATATATATATATATATAGTGAGCACCATAATTAATTGGACAGTAACACATTTTTTGTTATTTTGGTTCTGTACTTTAGCACTTTGAGTTTCAAAGGATAAAATGACAACGAGGTTGAAGTGCAGACTGTCAGCTTTAATTTGAGGGTATTTTCATCCATATCGGATGAACCGTTTAGAAATTATAGAAACTTTTGTACATAGTCCCCACATTTATTTCAGTTATACTGAATATTTCAAATCGTCTCAGGTTTAGCTTTAAGATGACATGTAATACATTAGCCTAATTAAAATATCAATGACATCTCAGCTCAATAAAAATCCAATCTAAAAAGTCCAATCAATTATTATTTTAGCACCATTTACTTTTACAGCGTCCTATTCGCACTGTGATTGTCATAGGCTCGTGTTTAAAAGTGCTGATCTGGTGTCGGCTTCGACAATTGCGTGAGGTGATATAGACATGGGAAAAATGTTCCCTGATCAACTCTCAAAGTAATAACATTGGCATCTTCTTGCGTGCGCGTGGCGAAAATCTAACTGATGTTAGATTCACGAAGAATGATTCACGAAGAATGGAATAGAAACGGTGTCATTTCGTCTCAATGTCAGGATATTTTATAAACTAAAGTCAAATGTTAACTTTACGACCATGAACTAACTATTTTTCGCTAGTTCTGCGCTTCCCTGCTAGAAACTGTTGAGGAAAGGAAGGTGGCCGGCTACTCTGTATTAGTGGGTGACCCGCTGACTAATATCTATGGTAGGGGAAACACTGGGTGTGTATTTCAGTCTGTGTGTATGTGCGTGCAAGTGACTGCGTGTGTGTGTGTGTGTGTGTGTGCGTGTGGGAGCGACCGTGTGTGTGTGTGCGTGCGTGTGTGTGACCGTGTGTGTGTGTGTGCGTGCGACCGTGTATGTGTGTGTGTCCTAGTTTACCTCAGCCTGTCCATGGCTCTTTTACAGGACTCTGACGAGGGGCCAGTGATGGAGCTCCTGGAGAAAGGGCAGAACCTGCAGAAGAGAGTCCCTGATGAGGAGAAGAGAGAGGAGATCCGTATTAAACATGACCAACTCAACAGCAAGTACAGCACTGTGAAGGTACAAACACAGCACGTACAGCACTGTGAAGGTACAAACACAGCACGTACAGCACTGTGAAGGTACAAACACAGCACGTACAGCACTGTGAAGGTACAAACACAGCAAGTACAGCACTGTGAAGGTACAAACACAGCAGGTACAGCACTGTGAAGGTACAAACACAGCACATACAGCACTGTGAAGGTACAAACACAGCACATACAGCACTGTGAAGGTACAAACACAGCACGTACAGCACTGTGAAGGTACAAACACAGCACATACAGCACTGTGAAGGTACAAACACAGCAAGTACAGCACTGTGAAGGTACAAACACAGCAAGTATAGCACTGTGAAGGTACAAACACAGCATGTACAGCACTGTGAAGGTACAAACACAGCAAGTACAGCACTGTGAAGGTACAAACACAGCACGTACAGCACTGTGAAGGTACAAACACAGCACGTACAGCACTGTGAAGGTACAAACACAGCAAGTACAGCACTGTGAAGGTACAAACACAGCAGGTACAGCACTGTGAAGGTACAAACACAGCAGGTACAGCAC
The DNA here is from genome assembly GCA_022702515.1 of Ilyophis sp. 1 JC-2022. Lineage (NCBI taxonomy): Eukaryota > Metazoa > Chordata > Actinopteri > Anguilliformes > Synaphobranchidae > Ilyophis > Ilyophis sp. 1 JC-2022. The sequence continues at coordinate 9,310,676 of CM040398.1, read as the reverse complement.
TGTGAAGGTACAAACACAGCAGGTACAGCACTGTGAAGGTACAAACACAGCACGTACAGTACTGGGAAGATACAAACACAGCATGTACAGCATTATGAAGCTGTACGAAAGATCAGTTTTGTTTTTGGTAAATTGTTTCTGGTAAAGTTTCTAAATGTTGATAAAATAAGGCAAACAGTGTTTTTGTATGGACGGGCCGGTTGGCCTGTATTAAGTTAAAATCTTAGCCTTACCCCACGACGTTGGCCGTGTGAAGGACCTGCGGGCCCTGAGGAAGAGGAAGGCCCTGGCGATCGCTCCACAGTGGTACCAGTACCGCCGTAAGTCTGACGATCTGCTGCAGTGGCTGGATGACATTGAGAGGAGCGTGGCTGAACTGCCCGACCCACCGAAGGAGCAGAGAGTGAAGGTAGGGCCTGCTGAAAGCCTATATACAGCCTGTATGTACACATATACATACATGCACATATACATACATACATACATACACACACACACATACATACATACATACACACACACACACACACATACATACATACATACATACACACATACATACACACATACACACACATACATACATGCACATATACATACATACATACACACATATACATATACAGTGAGCACCATAATTCATTGGACAATAACAAATTTTTTGTTATTTTGGTTCTGTACTCTAGCACTTTGAGTTTGAAAGGATACAATGACAATGAGGTTGAAGTGCAGACTGTCAGCTTTAATTTGAAGGTATTTTCATCCATATCGGATGAACCGTTTAGAAATTATTAGAACCTTTTGTACATAGTCTCCCCCATTTGCGGGCATCAAAAAATATTGGACAGTTTAACATAATGTAGAATAAAGTAATCATATTTAATATTTGGTCGCATATGCTTTGCATGCCATGACTTCCTGATGTCTGTGGCCCAACAACATCAAAAAACTCTTGATATCTTATTTTCTGGCACTCCTACAAGCGATACTATAACCTCTCTGCATTTGAATGGATTTCTATGGGAATTGTATGGTGAACTGAATGTGACATTAAACACTGATTTTTCTGTGCATTTTTTCCCACATTTAATGGAAATAACAGGTGTAAATATTAAATGTACAATCCCAAAATTATATAAGCTAAATATTTTATTATTTTGTGGTTTTTAAAATTTAGCTAAATGTAGAATAGTTTAGCTAAATGTATGAAACATTTAGATAAATATTTAGTTAAATGTATCAAACATTTAGCTAAATGTATGAAACATTAATGTAAATATTTAACTAAATGTATAAAACATTTAGCTAAGTATTTAACTAAATGTACGGAACATTTAGCTAAATATTTTATACATTTCGTTAAATATTTAGCTAAATGTTTCATACATTTAGCTAAATATTTTATACATTTAACCAAATATTTAGCTAAATGTGTCATACATTTTGTAAATGTTTCATACATATACCTAAATGTTTCATACATTTAATTAAATATCTAGATAAATATTTTATACATTTAGTTAAATGTGCATACATTTATCTAAGTTATTATACATTTAGCTAAATGTTAAAAACCACTAAATAATAAAACATTTAGCTTATATATATAATTTTGGGATTGTACATTTAATATTTACACCAGTTTTTTCAAAAATAATAAATGTAGAAAAATGTGAGAGAAAAAAACCCAATGTTTCCATTAAAAGTGGACAAAAATGCACTGAAAAACCACAGCGTTTTATGTCACATTCGGCACCCCATAGAATTGGGGGTGGGACTAGATTTAGCTGTAAATTTTCCTATTGAACTTTATGGAAAAATAAGTCAGGGGAAAAGACCCTTCAAGTTATTCATCCATATCTACAGCATATTTGGCAGCAGAGTGATGGTTTGAGGCTTGTTTGATACCTCAGACCCTTGATGACTTAGAGCCATTTAGCCAACCATGTGTTCCATACTGTTCTAGTGTAATTTACAGCTAAATCTAGTCCCACCCCCCAATTCCCATAGAGATCCACTCAAATGTAGAGACATTTAGTATTGCTTGTAAGAGTACCAGAAAATAAGATATCAAGAGTCTTTTGATGTTGTTGGGTCACAGACATCAGGAAGTCATGGCATGCAAAGGATATGCGACCAAATATTAAAAATTAATACTTTAGTCTATATATAAATGCAGGGGTGCCAATAATTGTGGCCAACATGGTTTTGTTAAAAATAATAATTTTTTGATGAGGGATTTTTTTCTCATAATAAATGAATGTTAATTAAAGGTTGGATGTTTCTCATTTTTTCAGTGTGAGGTTAAGCTAATTCACCAAACAGTGAATTTTTACTCATCTTTACCAGGGGTACCAACAAATTTGAGCACGTCTGTACATACACACACATAGATACATACATATATACACACATACTGTACATACATGCATACATACAGGACATACACACAGTACACACACATTCATACTTGCATGCATACATCCTGTCCACAATCTCTCTCTCTCTCTCTCTCTCTCTCTCTCTCTCTCTCTCCTTCACACACACAGTCCACAGTATTAGAAATTGCTCACATGCATACACATTTGAAACATTGGAAAAAATCTATAGCATGTGTTTTCTTAGATTAATTCATACACATACATACATACATGCATGATACACATACAGACACGGTTATGCACACATACTATTTCACAAAAAATTTCACTCGTAAACGGTAAGGGACATTCGTGAGTTTTAGTATGTACAGAACTGGAGTGGGTATAATTTGACTGTGTGTGTCTTTGTTACAGATGATCACAATGACATTTCGCTAAATGGAAGGCCTGTCGTGCATGTTGAGACCCTTCTTTTGAGTGTCACCTGTCGTCACACCTGTGCCCTCTTCTGCAAACACACACAGTACACTCCCCCTGTGCATAAACACACACCTGTGCATAGTACATTCCCCCTGTGCATAAACACACACCTGTGCATAGTACATTCCCCCTGTGCATAAACACACACCTGTGCATAGTACATTCCCCCTGTGCATAAACACACACCTGTGCATAGTACATTCCCCCTGTGCAAAACACACACCTGTGTACAGTACATTCCCCCTGTGCATAAACACACACCTGTGCATAGTACATTCCCCCTGTGCATAAACACACACCTGTGCACAGTACATTCCCCCTGTGCATAAACACACACCTGTGCACAGTACATTCCCCCTGTGCATAAACACACACCTGTGCACTGTACATCCCCCCTGTGCATAAACACACACCTGTGTACAGTACATTCCCCCTGTGCAAAACACACACCTGTGTACAGTACATTCCCCCTGTGCAAAACACACACCTGTGTACAGTACATTCCCCCTGTGCATAAACACACACCTGTGCATAGTACATTCTGCCTGTGCATAAACACACACCTGTGCATAGTACATTCCCCCTGTGCATAAACACACACCTGTGCACTGTACATTCCCCCTGTGCATAAACACACACCTGTGCACTGTACATCCCCCCTGTGCATAAACACACACCTGTGCACTGTACATCCCCCCTGTGCATAAACACACACCTGTGTACAGTACATTCTGCCTGTGCATAAACACACACCTGTGTACAGTACATTCTACATGTGCAAAACACACACCTGTGTACAGTACATTCCCCCTGTGCATAAACACACACCTGTGCATAGTACATTCCCCCTGTGCATAAACACACACCTGTGCACTGTACATTCCCCCTGTGCATAAACACACACCTGTGTACAGTGCATTCCCCCTGTGCATAAACACACACCTGTGCACTGTACATTCCCCCTGTGCATAAACACACACCTGTGCATAGTACATTCCCCCTGTGCATAAACACACACCTGTGTACAGTGCACTACCCCTGTGCATAAACACACACCTGTGTACACAGTGATCTCTCCCCCTGTGTCACTGCTCATTTCACCGCTTCTTTTATGTGCTGAGTTGAGGCAGAGGGGCCTGAGCGCTGTGCTCCTGAACCCTCCTCTGTGTTGAGGCAGAGGGGCCTGAGCGCTGTGCTCCTGAACGCTCCTCTGCCGTGTGTACAGTTAATTTCCCCTCCTGCTCCCAAATCAAACTATTTTTTTCCTGTCACTCTGAGCCCCCCCGACCTCCTGCGATGGGGTTCAGCGCTCTCCTGCCATGGGTCAACAGTCACAATACACTGAAACACGCACACACACACAGGCATGAATACACGCACAAAACAACACTGAAATACACACACATACATCCATGCACACAAACGCATGCTCACGCATACACTCAACACACACTCACGCATACACACTCAACAGACAACATGATTTATACACACACATATATACACATTTATACGCACACACACATGCACTCAACACAACACTCAACTGACATGCAAACATGCATGTACAGTCAACACATGACACTGATACACTCACACACACTCAGCAGTGATCGTCTGTAAGCACTGTAAACATGCCAGTGATGATAATAAAGTGGGCAACCTGTGCCTCCTGATCGCACCTTTCTCTTTCTTCATTTCCTTTGTATGACTGCTCTTCCTGTGTAACTGTGCTGTAACTGTGTGACTGTTCTCCCTGTGTAACTGTGGATGGTTTCCCCTGCATGGCTGTATGGATGGTTTCCCCTGGCGTGGCTGTATGGATGGTTTCCCCTGCCTGGCTGTATGGATGGTTTTCCCTGTCTGGCTGTATGGATGATTTTCCCTGGCGTGGCTGCGGATGGTTTTCCCTGTCTGGCTGTATGGATGGTTTTCCCTGTCTGGCTGTATGGATGGTTTCCCCTGCCTGGCTGTATGGATGGTTTCTCCTGCCTGGCTGTATGGATGGTTTCCCCTGCCTGGTTGTATGGATGGTTTTCCCTGTCTGGCTGTATGGATGATTTCCTCTGGCGTGGCTGCGGATGGTTTTCCCTGTCTGGCTGTATGGATGGTTTCCCCTGCATGGCTATATGGATGGTTTCCCCTGGCATGGCTGTATGGATGGTTTCCCCTGCCTGGCTGTATGGATGGTTTTCCCTGTCTGGCTGTATGGATGATTTCCTCTGGCGTGGCTGCGGATGGTTTTCCCTGTCTGGCTGTATGGATGGTTTCCCCTGCCTGGCTGTATGGATGGTTTCCCCTGCCTGGCTGTATGGATGGTTTCCCCTGACGTGGCTACGGGTGGTTTTTCCTGCCTGGCTGTATGGATGGTTTTCCCTGCCTGGCTGCGGATGGTTTGGTTACTAGGAGATTGTCTCGGAGCAGGATCAGAAGAGTGCGGAGCTGAGCGAGTTGCGGGTGCAAGCCCAGGTGTTGGCTGATGGGGGCGCTGCACGGCTCGTGGAGCCTCGCCTCGCCCAGCTCAACAAACGCTGGGAAGAGGTTGATGGCAAATTCGCTCCTTTCCGACGTTCCATACAACGTGTGAGTCCCCCCCCCCCATCCCCTGCCTCTAAGGAGCTGTTGATAAATCTGTGCCACTAACCTGGCATGACCTGAGGTCTCAGATCAATCAATCAAACAATCAATCAATCAGTCAATCAATCAATCAAATAAGAGATTACATTTTCTGAAATTGAGGAGCAGGAGGACTTGTTGGTTTCTGTTGCCTCATTGATTTGCCACTGCCATTGTTCCATGTTAAGCATGCTACTCACCGGATGTGTAAGGAATGCGATGTGAGAGTGATTGGAGTGATGAATTATTGGCACGATTGACTGCAATGGGAGCAACTGCTATTGGACGTTTAACACAGTTACCATCAAATTAGATGGGAAACAGATGTTAGGGAAGATCAAGCAGATTTCTGTCCAATCATTTTGTTGTGGTTGACTTGTAGTGTAAAATTGGAAATACTTGTTGCATATTAAATTAGGAGGAAATATTTCACACTAAGGGCTCTATTTTCCGGCTGGTGCATGGTGGGTGGCGAGCTCGAGAATTCCTACGCTAATTATGACATTTCACACAAATGTCTACTTGGACTCAAGGATGAACTGATTAGATTTTGATGGTCAAAGGTCAAGGTCACTGTGACCTCACAATTCACTTGCACATAAAAAAATTACTAAAATATATTGGCTGGCTAATTGGCTTCTCTATCAGTCCTCTGTACTCCTCTGTAGAAATAGAAGACGGCATGTTTCTCACTGGAAATTATTCACTGGAATAATACATGTCAATATAGTCATAACTTCCATTTTGCCAATAAATACACTTCATACCTTTTAAATTCAATTCCTTCAAAGTCTTCACTACATATATTTTATGAGTCTGGACAGACATGGATGTAAACTGCAACTTGACTTGTTGGCGGAGGCATATAACTGCCAGGCGGTTATTTCTAGTTCACTAAACCACGTGATGCGGGATAGCCCGACATGGTCAAAACAAGTCCAATGCACACGGCTCTTAAAAGGACTGAAAAGAGGTAATGTGATTAGCCATGATACAGCTGAAACACACCCACTGATAAATATTCAGCTTAACCCCGCCAATTTTCAACCTGCGCAGCGCGCTGTGCGCTCTTGGCTTTTGTTCCGAAAATAGCGAAATTCAGTAGCCACACCCAGTGCGCCATACGCTACGCCATTGATTATGACGGCTCGCCGCACGCCATGCGCTTCCCGGAAAATAGAGCCCTAAATTCTGTGCACACACACAATCATACATTTGACTGGACTATTATTCAATGCTAACTGCATCACTTAAAACCACAAATATCTTTTTCAATATCAAGGCCCAATGATAGAACATGGAATGATGCAAACCCATAACATTCCCTCTTTTGCATATTTTCAGTGCAATGATGTGAGTTTATAGAATTTTTTTTACTGCATCATGAATAAATGCCAAGCCATGCCAGCCGCATCTCTCATGTCCATGCGAGGAACCAGATCCGATGGGCCCCAAGGTCTGGTGTCAAAATCTGGAATCTGATTGGCCGGCAGCCCTGCCGGGTGACTCGTGATTGGCTCCACACGCACACAGCAAGCTGCATTTGCTCGATCGGGTGCCCACTAGTCTGCCTGTTGAGCTTCACATGAAGTGTCTTCCTCTGACTCACGTCTGTGCGAGGCCCGCTTGCGAAACCGCGGCGTGAAGAGAACCAGCAGCTGACATAGCATGCAGGCGAGCTCATGCTTGTCTGCACTCTCCAGAATCCAGGGTACAGGTTACCTTAACAATCGCTGATAAGAATAAGGATCCATTGAGCATTCCAAATTGCGGAGAATGTGGGGGAAGCACCAAAGCTGCATTCACCCTGCACGCTAAACTGCACTCTTAAAAAAGTGTGTTAAGCCGTTCAGCTAAAGGAACACGCCCTTCGTTAAGCAGCCATATCCCGGGGAGTGCTGTCACTGGCAACATCACACACACTGCTGGCAAACTAACCACTCTACTGCACATATGAGCTCCTTTCTCTGGGTTGGTAACAAGAGACCAATAACACACAGAGACTGGTTTATTTGATATTGTACCATATAATTTAACAGTTATCACTTGTATTGATCTCAACTGAAACAGAAAACATTTACAGTCCATAAAGGGATTCGTTATTGTGGTTGATTTTTCTTGCTCCTTCGTCCTCCCCGTCTTCCTCCTCTTTACATTTAAAATCTTACCCATGTGTACTGCAAGCTACTGAAGCATTTATTGGTTCTGCATCTTGCTGATGTCTTTTAGCATTTGACACCATTCTTCAGAGTATAATATTCAACAAGTATAGTCCCATTGAAAACAGTCAACTGTATACCAAAAACATTTTCCCCAATACAAAAAATATGGGCCAGCATCTGTACTCATGAACTCCCATTACAGTCCGCTGTCCCAAAACTTTCCAATCATTCTTTTAGGCGCTCCTGTCATTTAATTTGTTTGTCTGTTTTTTTTATTTTGACCCTCTAACCTCCAGCATGTGGTGTCAGTCATCCTACCTGATGGCTACCTGGTGACTGGTCCCTGAAGGCCTCTGTGCAATGTCATATTGAGAACCCGGAAAGCTATTGATTGTTAAAATGGAAACCTTCAGCTGTGAAAGCACTTGGGTTCTGCACAGAGGGCTCTGAGGTCCTTGGTTTCCTGCTGGTTCATACATTTTTGGGAAACTCTCCCCTTCAATTGGGCGGTTCCACAGAGAGAAGGGAAGTGCCGCCATCTTGGTACACCTTCTCCTTTTTGAATGTGTCACTTGCAGCTAACTAACCAGCAGGAAATTAAGGTACCTGCAGTAGCAGTTTTTTTCAGGCATGAACTTAACGGTTTTCTCTCCAGAATGCCAGGGAGTGTCTTCAAGCACCCAAGCCTGGAGATGAATCGGCTCAAATCTTACAGTGTGAAAGATTGAAAGATATGAGCGCCATTGACATAGACAGTTCTGTTTTTGGGCACTCAGCACGGAAATGTAACGGTCAATGTGAAAGTTGACCTTGAATTATATTTTAATTTGGTTGGCAAATTACCTGCACAGTGTGCAGGTCTTTTTGTAACAACACAGGTGATGTCTACAGGCCTGTATGCTCCTGCCTACACCGGCTTTTATAAGGTGTGGTGAGTTGAGCAATTTCAAATGGGTTAGTTAATTGGCGTTCTTTTCATAATATGGAATTGGGTTGACGGTGTAGCACTGCCGTTTTGGATCTGGGCTTATGTGGGATAACAGGTCTTTAATCCCAGATATGACACTTACGCCATTGACCACAGATCTAAACTTGCAATTTTTCAGTCTGTATACCGCTTTATTGGAAGAAATTAAAAAATAAAAAGTCTCTGGAAAAAAGTATTGTTAATTTCTTCAGATACTGGCATCAGCTTAAAGGGGAACACTGGGTTATTTATATTTCAGTAAAAGGCTTCATTAGCAAGTGGAATGTTTTACAAAGGCAAAATTATATTTTTTCAGCATGTTATTTATTTATTAAAGGGGAATGACGGGTTATTTCTTAAACTTCTATATCGATTTTATATGTTTAATGTGAGTCTTGAAGCTTACCGCACTACAACTGTGCCTCCCGGTTCTCTTGTTTCCAGCTTGTTTCCAGACGCGCTGCATTGCACTGATCTACGTCAGTGGTGGTTAATTCCAGGTGCATGTCTATACTGTATACTGGAAGGTTCAAAATGGATCTGATTCGCTGATAGATAAAAGTCTAATATGACTAAAGGGATGCCATCCTCATTATCTTAGGTATAGCTGAATTACCTGTAGCTTTCTGTGTGCACGATACTCAGTGTTCATTACTAGGGATAGCTGCTACATTATGAGAAGGATGTGCTTTGTCTGATCTGTTTTGTAGTCTGAATGACCTTCAGTATGCACTTATTGTACGTCGCTTTGGATAAAAGCGTCTGCCAAATGATTGTAATGTAATCTTCAGGTTCTTCTGAGTTTGGAGATGTATAATTTAGCTATGAATTGCAGTCAAAAGAAATTGACTGAAATTGCTTCGGAAATGTCTGACTGCAATATTATATACAATGTTTTCGATATTCATAGCTCAATTATATCCCTTTAGTCAGATCAGGCTTTTATCTATCAGCGAATCGGATCAATTTTAAACCTTCCAGTATACAGTATCGACATGCAGCTGGAATTAACCACCACTGACAGCGCAATGCAGCGCGTTTGGAAACGAGCTGGAAACAAGAGACCTGGGAGACACAGTTGTAGTGCGGTAAGCTTCAAGACTCACATTAAACATATAAAATCGATATAGAAGTTTAAGAAATAACCCGGCATTCCCCTTTAATAAATAAATAACATGCTGTAAAAAGTATAATTTCGCTTTTGTAAAACATTCCACTTGCTAATGAAGCCTTTTACATTAATTTCATCATTCCTACTGATGAGAGTCCCTATTGATGAATATGCAATTATTGTCATTTAAATTTTTAATGAACATTAGCTTGTGTTCTGATGCACGCATAACAAGACTCTTTGCAACAAAACATTTGATGTAAATATGATTTAACTCCTCCATTTACTTGCAAAGTATAGTCGTAGGTAATCAGTACAATTAATGCACAATTACTTTCTTTTCGTATTAATTTTCAGGAATTTCATGTAAAAATATCAACACAGTCAACCATTAATTCTGATTTAATTAATGCCGTCGTATGTTATGAATTGCCCCCATGTATATATGATTTTTGCAACGTATGCTGTAGCGTTCAGTCGCGTGTACTGTTTTTGACATTCACATGATAACGAATACATACAACACCTCATTCAGAAAACTTTTAATGGCTTCTGCTGTGTTTTTATACTGTTTACAAGGGATTTTCCTTGCAGAAAAGTTCATTTCTAGGTTCCTACATGCACAAGACTAGTTTGGTATTCAGAAGAGGTTATCCCCAACTGTCTACCAACTTAATTGAAACCTTAAATGAAGAAGCTGGCTTCTTGTAGGTCACTTGTTCATCTAATGACTGTGTTTGATTTAGTCATGCAGGAAAAGCAGTGGAATCAGGCTGTCAAATCCAATAGTTTTTACTCAAACAGGTCCAAAGGATGTTTGCACTGGGTCAGGTTAGGAGCTGCCTGCCAGGGACGGTAAATTAGGAAACGAGAGGATATCAATGAGTAAAGAAGATCCTGCTGTCAACATTGCTTGTGATATTATCTAATCTTCAGGAACAGCATTGCTTGTGATATTATCTAATCTTCAGGAACAGCATTGCAAAATGGAGGCATTCAGCAGTGCGAAGATTTCTTTCATTGCCAACGCAGAGATGAGTTTTTTCAAATAAAAAACGTTGTTTTGCGAGTGTTGAGAGAGACTGCCAGATAAAGAGACCCATCAAGCAGCTCTTCTTTCTGCTTGACTGGAACATTCTGACCCACTTGATTGAAACAAAACAATCCCTTTGTTGTCTTGAAAAACCACATTAATTAAATCTGTCTTTTGACATTTTGTGTATTGCCACAAACTAGCTACTGCTGTCAACTTTGAGATTGTCAATTAAAATTGCTGAAGCAATTCCTTTTGAAATATTTGATTTGAGGCCAATCTGGAATTCAAGGTGAAGTTCTTTTTAAAAATGGGACATGCTTATCAAGCTCACAGTAACCAATAATATTTATTATGATGTCTAGAAAATCTTTGAGGCATTTTAAACATAACATTAAACATTACGAAGGTAACCAGCTGTGTGGATTCACTGTGTTTAAAGAAAACTTCCATTGGATAAGAGCATCTGCTTAATGTAAAATGCAGAATATATGGAAATACTAACAAAAGTTTCAAATGAAATGCATGGAATCTTCAGGCGAGTACTTGTGGAGAGTCTGTCCTGATATATAACATCTTTAGCAAATGAGCATCGCCATTCTAATGCAAAATGCAAACGATAAGTCTTAAATAATACTGCCGTTAGTGACGTAGACTTCACCGACCGCTCATTTCTTTGGAAGTGTATGTGTAGCTTGTACATGCTGTAATATATTAAGGTGAGCAGGTATTATAGGAATGTAAACGAGGAGGCTGAAAATGGTAGCCCCACCGTGTTGCATACACATGGGCGTTTACTGACGGAACCATAACTTTGTTTAGTGAAGAGTTGGGGCCTTGGTTGGCATTGGACTCATGGTCAGGGGTGGATTTTGGCCCAACATATGGAGGACAGGCCTTAGAGTTCTGGTTGAGGTTAGTGTTATGGTCATGTTTGTTGGTGTTGTTGTGGCTTAGTTTTGAAGGAGGTTGTAAATTCCAAAGCGATTTAGGTAGGCTACCCATGTTAAAAAACGGCATAGTTTAGCATACTTGAGGTGTAACTATGTGCTTATACTTCAAGTATACTTTAGCAAACTAGGTTTTCCACGTGGGTGAGGTTAGGCTTGGTGGGCATTGTGTAGTTTCTATGGCTAAAAATGGCTTTTTGTTTGTTCCAGGTCTACTTAAATGATCTGCGAGACCTGCTCCAGTCCATTGCTGAGACAGAGTTCCTGCTTAACTCCCCGGAATACTGGGCTGTGTACTATGACCTGCCCAAACAGGAGATGTGCCTACAGGTGTGTATGAATGTGCATGTGTGTGCGTGTGCACATGAGTGTTTGTGGAATGAGTGTGTGTACAGTGAGGGTCAGAGGGATGAGTGTGTGTGCAGTCTGGGTCAGTGGGATGAGTGTGTGTGCAGTCTGGGTCAGTGAGATGAGTGTGTACAGTGAATGTCAGTGGGATGAGTGTGTAAAGTCTGGGTCAGTGGGATGAGTGTGTGTACAGTCTGGTTAAGTGGGATGAGTGTGTGTACAGTGAAGGTCAGTGGGATGTGTGTGTATAGTCTGGGTCAGTGGGATGAGTGTGTGTATAGTCTAGTCTGGGTCAGTGGGATGAGTGTGTGCAGTCTGGGTCAGTGGGATGAGTGTGTGTACAGTCTGGGTCAGTGGGATGAGTGTGTGTACAGTCTGGGTCAGTGGGATGAGTGTGTGTACAGTGAAGTTCAGTGGGATGAGTGTGTACAGTCTGGGTCTGTGGGATGGGTGTGTGTACAGTCTGGGTCAGTGGGATGAGTGTGTGTACAGTCTGGATCAGTGGGATGAGTGTGTGTACAGTGAAGTTCAGTGGGATGAGTGTGTACAGTCTGGGTCTGTGGGATGAGTGTGTGTATAGTCTAGTCTGGGTCAGTGGGATGAGTGTGTGTACAGTCTGGGTCAGTGGGATGAGTGTGTAGTCTGGGTCAGTGGGATGAGTGTGTGTATAGTCTGGGTCAGTGGGATGAGTGTGTGTACAGTGAAGTTCAGTGGGATGAGTGTGTACAGTCTGGGTCTGTGGGATGAGTGTGTGTACAGTCTGGGTCAGTGGGATGAGTGTGTGTACAGTCTGGGTCAGTGGGATGAGTGTGTGTACAGTCTGGGTCAGTGGGATGAGTGTGTGTACAGTCTGGGTCAGTGGGATGAGTGTGTGTACAGTGAAGTTCAGTGGGATGAGTGTGTACAGTCTGGGTCTGTGGGATGAGTGTGTGTACAGTCTGGGTCTGTGGGATGAGTGTGTGTACAGTCTGGGTCAGTGGGATGAGTGTGTGCAGTCTGGGTCAGTGGGATGAGTGTGTGTACAGTCTGGGTCAGTGGGATGAGTGTGTGTACAGTCTGGGTCAGTGGGATGAGTGTGTGTACAGTGAAGTTCAGTGGGATGAGTGTGTACAGTCTGGGTGTGTGGGATGAGTGTGTGTACAGTCTGGGTCAGTGGGATGAGTGTGTGTACAGTCAGGGTCAGTGTTACAAGTGAAGGGATGTGTGGGACCCTGTACCTGTAGGATGTGAAGCTGAGGTTGGAGAAGCTGCAGACCCCAGTACAAAGTGCTCAAGGAAGGAAGGAAGATGTTCTCCACTCTTCAACTCCACAAGAAATCCAACATGTCCATGACACTCTGCTGCTGCTCAACACCAACTGGGAGAAAGTTAACAAGCTGTATCGCGACCGGCGAGCGTAAGTACAAGGCGGTACAGAACCACCACACACGCAACAGTTATGTGTGTTATTGATTATAAGAGCTAAAGAGCTGTTTACGTAAAACTACAATATTACAAATTACTACAACGATCCAAAACCTAGAAAACCCAAGAGTACCCCGCAGTCTGCCAAACCCCATTTTCGTTTCAAATCTCCCTTGTCCCCAGTATATGATTGCTGAATGTGATCCCTTGAATATGATTTATTGCGTGATAGGAGAGCGATCACTTCACTTTCTAGAGATCAGGGGGTTGCAGGGAAAATCAATGTTCCCTTCAGTCGGTAAAAAGCCTTTTCAGAGGACAGAGAGGAGGGAGGAACAGTGGAGATCTGAGGGGCGATGTAGAGGCCAAGAGAACTCGAATCTGCCTCAGCTGTCTTCTGAGAGAGGGCGGGTCTGCCTGTGCTGTGCTCTGAGCGAGAGCAGGTCTGCCTGTGCTGTGCTCTGAGAGAGAGCAGGTCTGCCTGTGCTGTGCTCTGAGAGAGAGCAGGTCTGCCTGTGCTGTGCTCTGAGAGAGAGCAGGTCTGCCTGTGCTGTGCTCTGAGAGAGAGCAGGTCTGCCTGTGCTGTGCTCTGAGAGAGAGCAGGTCTGCCTGTGCTGTGCTCTGAGAGAGAGCAGGTCTGCCTGTGCTGTGCTCTGAGAGAGAGCAGGTCTGCCTGTGCTGTGCTCTGAGAGAGAGCAGGTCTGCCTGTGCTGTGCTCTGAGAGAGAGCGGGTCTGCCTCAGCCAAAGCTGTGGACATGCCAAGTCTGGAGTAGGCAGAGCAGGGGTATACTATGAAGCAGGATTACGGAGTTAGCTGGATAACTGCACTGAGTAAAACCCGTAACCCTCCCAAATCTGAAGATTAGGAGGCTCTGTTCTTCTGCCCAGTAGGAAAGGAGAATGGGGTTTTGGGTTATTGTTGCTCTTAGTTTTGAAGGGGGTTGTGGTTAAAATTTTAAAGTGATATATGTGGGGTACTTGTAATGCAACTATGTACACTTATACCTGTTTTCTTAGTGTGCAGCTGAGGCAGAATCGTGCTCTCTTTGTGTGCAGCTGAGACTGAATTGTGCTCTCATTGCACAGCTAGGGCTAAATTTTGCCCTCTCATTGCGCAGCCAGGGCAGAATTTAGCTCTCTCAGTGGCCTCTATATTATGTCAGTTTTACACAGGTTTATAGCTGCGAGGTGCACATTCAGCGATGTCCTGGATTCACTCTGTCTCTGTTCCAGGCGCTTTGAGCTGTCCCAGGAGAAGTGGAGCCGCTACACCTCAGACGTGAAGGCGCTAACGAAGTGGCTCGCCGACGCGGAGCAGACTCTGGAGCAGGCGGAGCAGGACCCTGTCCATGCCAGAGACCGTCTGAAGGTAGCGGCCTCCGCTCTTACATCCCAAACCTTGCCATGTTAAGGTCAAGCCTCGCCCGTTTGATTCCTGCCGATGGCGTGGCCATCTTCATGCCTGTGTCTGTGGCTATACTCTTTCCCCTCCAGTGTTAATAACCAACGACGTTGGGTTTCTTTGCATTTATTATAAGATAAGGCTGCATTCGGAATGGCTACCTATACACTTTATAGTGCATTTAGGGAATCGGCCATTTTGTAGGATTTGCTAATTCTCAGTGTTCTCAATTGAGAATTTGGAAACCATCAGAATTGCCAATCCCCTAAATAGTGCACTATAAAGTGTATAGGGAGCCATTCCAAGCGCCACCATAGATTAAAATTTAAGTCCATTCTCTACCAAACTGTAAGATGGATTCAGTTGGTTGTTTTCATTAGAGGATTTAAGGAGGAATTTTCTGTTTTCCAGACCCTTCACAAGTTAGCAAATTATTCTATTAATCAGATATTCTCAGTAATGGGAGATTTTCTTGTTTGCATATTTTATCCCCTCGGGTAAATGTTACATAACGGTTGGTATCATATTAGGACATGTTCATCTCTGAGGATATCCGGATGAAATTGGAGAGAGAAATTACGAAGAGGGGTAAGATGGTAAATTGAGTCAAAATTAGGAAAAAGCTTTGCATAATCATCTGACTGAAAAAAAAAAAAAAAGGTGCTACCCGAATATTGATGATGAATAATATTTAATACATAGTTTATGAATTACCTGAAACTGAAGCATCAAAGTTAAAGTTTTATAATGTCACGTATGGTAATTAATACTTTATTATTTCCAGGTGCTTCACTTGCATTTTTAAAGGCAATTTTTTTATAATGTACATTTTTAAATGAACATAAGTACCTTTTACACAAATCCATATGACAGCAAGGAAAATTTATATTATAGTTGCTTTGGTATGATTGTTATTTTTTCAAAGGGAAATTTTTGCCTCAATGCAAATACTGTCTGTAGAATGTATGTCGGGAGCAAATAACCACATGATGGTAACATTCTCTTCACTCTCTCATTTGGGTTTTTTCCTAGCCAAAGCCACTTTATTTAGCTCTAGGTTTTTCTACTTTAGAATGCAGGATCATAGATAACCTGTGCAATATTAAATGTGTACAGCTGGGTGCATCTGGATGGCTCATTTCGTTAAAGCACCACAGTGCATGGATGAGCCCCGTGGTCTCAGATAGAATCGGGCTTATGCCCCATTATGACTGTGGCTGGTCGTTCAATAGGGGTGATGCATAATGTGTCAGCCTGGGTATGGGAGGGTTCAGTCAATTAGGTTAGGGGTCTGTCTTTCATTACTCTCTAGCGACCCCCTCTGGTTGATCGGGTGCAAGCCAAAGCTATATATGAAAGGTCTTCCTCTGAATCGATTCTATGCAAGCTTGCCTGTGGACTGCGGTGTGAAAAGAGACTGGCGACACCACGTGTTTCGGAGGAGAACTGCAGATGTCTACACTCTCCTGAATCGGCAGTGGGGTACACGCATGAACACGGCTGCGGGTCCAAATAGTTGGACATTCCAAATTAGGTTGGGAATTGGACATGTTGGGTGCCCATATTGGCTTATGTTGGGTGCCAATATTTTAATTTAAAAAAAAGAATTATAATAAATTAATAAATGCGTATAGCTGTCAGTTAGTGGATCTGAGAATGAGAAGGAAAATTCATTCTTTAGAAAATGCAGCACGTACATATCCTAGGACTTGAGGAAAACTTGGTTGAAGTCAAAAAAACTTTTAACAAGAAACTTGAGAATGTTCACAATAACAGACCTCAGAGAGTCATAAAGCAGCCTGTTGTAAAATGGGCTCCAGGGTTTAAAAAAACCGAATGAGAAACGCAGAGGGACGATTTCAAATCCACAATTGTGCTTCTGGAGTTACTTTCCAATCACTGCTGATTTATGAAGAGAGACTTAAAGCACACAAAAACTCTCTTTAGGGCACACAAAGTCGGCAAACACATGACACAAGCACTAGATCAAAACGGATCAAAACAGCATTTCGTAATTTTTCTTTGATATTTTAACGGCGGTAGCTAGTGCCGATCACGTGCGAGTGAGCTCCAAGCATCCCTGGTAGGAGAGAGGATGGCATGGAGAAGATGTGACTGTTCTACACATTTGGAGGTTTTTATTGGGTTTTTTTATAGAGTTTTTGCATACCTCTCTAGCACCTTCACCTCGACCTAACACCTGATTAGGTTTCTGTTTGTTGTCTGAGCCTGTGGCTTTGCTGTTGCTGGTTTAATGCAGTCAGATGCTCGGTAAGGTCGTTTTGCTCGTTTATTTTTACTTGGTTCAATGTTCAAAAGGGGTGTAAAGATACATCGATGCAAGTTCTTCAAAACTCAAAATCAAAATTATGAAACAACCGTCACGATAAAACTGCATCGATGTGACGTGGCTGAATCGTGATGAATCATTAATTTACATGGCAAACTTGTATTTATTTTTACATTTAATTTAATTTGGATTATTCGCATGGAGATTGCGATTGTAAAATTGAAGCAATATATTTTTTACTTTGAAAGTTATTGTTTGTTATTTGAATGTCCTCTGAGTGTCTGTGGGAAGGGGGATCTGTCCGATCTAATGGTTATGGTGACATTAGTCACACGGTCACATCGCAGCTAATTGTATCGTATTGCATCATATCGTAATAAATCTCATCGTATCATTGTTCAGAGTATCGTTATTATTAAGTCAAAAGTTTACACCCCTAATGTTCAGTACGGTAGTTTAGACATTAACAGTGGAGTCTGCATGTCTTGCATTCTCTGTCTTTTCCCCTCGGGGGAATTACTGCATTAGACCCATGGGCGCTAGTGTTTTCCTTGATAAGAGCGATGCCAGTAAAGTTTCTTTATCACCATTTTCCCCTGCGTTTGTTGGTGCACCATGTCTATCTCCCACTGCTATGGCAGCGCTCTACGTTTTTATTAGTACAGTAATAAATTACCTCTCAAATATTTTGGCTAATGAATACCTGAGGTTATATCCACTGATTTACATTGAAAAGTTATGCTTAATTAAACCCAAACTGATGTGCAGTGCTATTAATTATTATTTCTTAAAATAAATTAACATTTAAATGGTTCTTTAATTAAATGATTCTAGCCATTGGCACATGCAGTTCTTCATAACATGAGGGCTATTTTTCAGTATACCACCTGTCCAAACATCTGAACGCTTGTTCAGTCACATAACGTGCCACTGACAGCCAGCGACTTAAAGCTTGCTGGTGTTATAAGTACAGTATATGGTATCATCTGCGTGGGTAAAATGCAACGCATCTTTCGTGCGTCATGAAGGTCTCCAAGTGGCTGCTTGCTTGCTTCCTATTGGACGGTCATCCCCCTTAAAGGCTACGGAGACGTCGTACCTGGCCTTGGATCAAGGACTTATGAGCTGACTGCATAATTGGCAGAAACACATTAAAGCTACATTTTGGTTTCACAAATCTCATGAAAATTAATGGAACAGATCCCCTTTATGTTTATATAAAGGGTACTATCTTGATATGGGACTGCGGTCATCCTGGCAAACAATTCGTAAGGAATTTTTTTTTTTATGGGAAGAGTTTCTCAATTCAGTTCCTGTCATGTTCAATACTTGTCACGTTCAATACTTAGATCATAGATCCTGGACCTCAGACAACTTCAACAATATCTGTGGTACAAAATGTCAGTACACATTCAGTGAGCTGTTAAAGCAGAAATGGGCTTGGCAGGCTAACGAGAACGTTTTGCACTGGCGTCATCGTATAAAGAGCTCGACTCAAGTAGAAGTAGAGCTGAAGTGGGTGGATATCAGCATCGCTATGGTCCTGGATCGTGATCTTTTCTGTGGGGGAGAGACTTTATCAGGCAGCTTACTGAAGACTGTACAGTACAAAGTTTTGCGATTGTGGGAATACATTACTGAAACTGAATCATTGGTCTCTGAGGTCAGAGAACTGAGTCATAACACAACAACATTGTTTACTTAATGTAATCTTTGTGGATTCTCCACTATCTGCTGTGTAAAATACTGAGCAATATATGTGTTCATTTATTTCCCCTCTTTTTCTTTTCCCCTACATTTATAATGGCTCAACTATGGGTGTTAGGTCTTTTTGACTCTTGCCAGGGCTTCATTGTGAATAAGATTTTGATCTTAATTGGCAGCCTGGTAAAATAAAGGTAAAATAAAAAATAAAACCAAGACTAGCTCAGCCCGGACACCTGTATGCAGCCAGTGGGGAACATTTCACAAGGCACGGCGGATATTGTTCTGGAGCATGCAGGTTGGCCTGCATACCAGGGCGACGGAGTGCATCTGATTCTCAAAGGTGTGTGTGTCAGAGTATGTGAGCAGGAGCGAGCGAGGAGGGGAAGCGGACGTAATTTAATTAGAGTGATGAGCACTATTAGGATGTTACCACTCCGTAAGCTCCAGGTCGCTCCAGTTTATATATTGTGATAAAAATGGACATTGCATTTCTTTGTTTAGATACCACATTAGTTTACCTCATAAAATATAAATGTATTAATCGTTTTGTTCGCCTATATGGAGAGTTTAATGACCGGTTCCAGAAAAGTTGGGACAGGGGCACAAAAAAGAGACTGGCAAGTTAAAAAAACACCTGTTTGGAACATTCCACAGGTAAACAGGTTATGCTATCATGACTGGGTATAAAAGGATATCAAAAGACTTGATATCTTATTTCCAGGTACTCTTACAAGCGATACTATAACCTCTTCGCATTTGAATGGATCTCTATGGGAATTGGGGGGCGGGACTAGATTAAGCTGTAAATTACACGGGAATAGTATGGAACCCATGGTTGGCTAAATGGCCGCTAGTCATCAAGGGTCTGCGGTATCAAACGAGCCTCAAACCATCACTCTTGTATCAAATATGCAGTAGATATAGATGTAACTTGAAGGGTTGTTTCTCCTGACTTAGTTTTTCATAGAGTTCAATAGGAAAATGAGTTATCCATCCATATCTACTGCATATCTGGCAGCAGAGTGATACTTTGAGGCTCGTTTGATATGTCAGACCCTTGATGACTTGCAGCCATTTAGCCATACATGGGTTCAATACTATTTCCGTGTAATTTACAGCTTAATCTAGTTCCACCCCCCAATTCCCATAGAGATCCATTCAAAAGCAGAGAGGTTTTTGTATTGCTTGTAAGAGTACCTGAAAATAAGATATCAAGAGTTTTTTGCTATCCTTTTATACCCAGTCATGGTAGCATCACCTGTTTACCTGTGGAATGTTCCAAACAGGTGTTTTTTGAACTTCCCAGTCTTTTTTTTTTGCCAGCTGCCCCAACTTTTTTGAAACGGGTTGCAGGCATCAAATTCAGAATTAGCATTTATTTACAAAAATAAATAAAGTTGATAAGGTAAAACGTTAAATATATTTTCTGCATTTTACATACTGTCCCAACTTTTTTGCAATTGGGGTTTGTACTTGGAGTTTGCTTGTCTCCATTCTTCTCCAAAATAGAATGTTTACTGAACCGCAGGGTCCAGACAGAACAAATCAATTCCAACAGTAGCTTATGACACCCGCAAATAGCCTCCATACGTTGTCTTTTATGTGGGTGGTTTAGGTCTGATCAGTTGTTTGTAATGAACGATTATTTTGCTGCCGCCTTTGGACCGTAATTACTCAAAAAATTTTATCCTTTTGCACGTACCATCACAAATATGTGATACGTATCATTAGAACGTTCAGTTGAGAATGTCGTCACAAGGGTCACTGCCTTCTAAAGTGCAAACATGACTCCAATGTGGTGCCTACAAGTGGTTTATTGTTGTACTATAATACAAATTATGTGACTACAGTTATCATCAGAGTAGTCATCAAGTATTTTTTTTAGCCGACTGTATAGGGTGACTATATATTAGATTTTGTTTTTTTTAAAGGACGGGGTGGGCGGACGCTATGCCATTTTGAGTATCATAAATAGTTATAAATAGTATAGTTTCAGCTTTCTGCCAATGACAATATTATCTTTCTACTCCAACTGTTGATTTCTTCAAATAAATTTGAAGTAGCGATCCGCTGAGTTTATTAAAGGCAACAGAACATTAATTCAGACATATATCAGCATTAACAGTTAGCTCACAAGTTATCTTTGTGCAGAATTTAGGCATGTCGTTGTTTGTACCTTTGTGCAGAAAACTTGTTGACGTACCATTCGACGAACAGGAGGCGAAATGCTTCGAATTGTTGTTTATTTATTTATTCGTCACTCAACAGGTTGCGTATTTGCCGGGACCACAGTCAAAAAATAATCTGCTTTGAACTCTGCTTACTTTTCGTTCGTTGATTGAGTTTAAAACATGGGCGATGTCTTCGTCTGGAGTATGTAGCTATCTGCTCTAACTTTCCTGAAGTAAACAGTTGTGAGTAAAATTTCAATACCAATGAAGTCCCCCTCCCGCTGGTGAAACAATATTGACCGGGTGATAACGACTATGAAAAACATTATGCATTTCAGCCAATTGACCTGTATCTTTAAACATATACACAGTTGTTCATGCTTGATTTTTGGGTGCTACAACTAAAAGGTGACAGGGAGTTAAACAGAAAACTTTTTACCATAATTACTCGACAATTACGCATGCGCTTTCAACATCGGGGGGATCAGGCAGCCAGCCAGTCAGTCAGTTATTTACATTCACACGTTTAGGCCCGCACGTGCTGCGTCCGGGCAGTGAAAGGTCCGTCATCTTCCTGCAGTATCCCCAGAGGACGCCCTTGAGCACAGGCGTCCTGTGACATGCGTGTAGCCAGCCCCACCTCTCTCTCTTTCTCTGCTGCCGTCCGGCAGCTGAGCTGTGCATTCGTGTCGGAGGACTGTGCAGCTGATGCAGGTCGAATTGCTGGTGGACCAGAGGAGCCGTTGCTGAGCGATGAGGCGGTGGTTACCGTGCCAACAGAAAACCCACCCTCCCCGGGAGAGACTACTTCAAATTATGCATTTAAAGTATGCGCTACGGGGGGGGGGTATCGCGGTGGTGTAACCTGTAAGAGCACCGTCCACACGCTTGTTGCGAGCCGCGACATCGGCGGTTCGAAACCAGCCGCGTGACCTTTGTCGCATGTCCCTCCTCTCTCTCTTGCTCCCCATTCTTCCTGTCTCTCTATACTTTGCTGTCCAATAAAAGCCTTCAATATATGCTTTTCAGAAGTTCCTTCCAGTCAGTAATGGCACGGTGCACGTTTTCTCCACACCAGGGCTCCCGCCCCGTACACTAAGAAAGCCGCGCAAGCTCTGCCATCCGTTCCGACATTGTGGCTCTTTAAAAAATAATATCCTGCTATGTTTGTTCATTGTAGCAAGTCTGAGTGTTTGACATTTTCTAACATTCAACTGAACTGAATTTTACATTATAGCATTTAATTTTTTTTTTCTGCACCTTGATTTATATGTGAGTGTTGCAAATGTGTGTCACGCTGTGGGGGGAGTCGCTCAGTGGGAAGTAATCCAGCAGGCAGAGAGAGGACATGGGCAGCTGTGTAGTGGAATGTTTAGGGAACTGGGCTTCTAACTGAAAGGTGGTAGGTTCGATTCCCAACAAGGACACTGCTGTTGTAAGCAAGGTACTTAACCTGAATTACTTCAGTATATATCCAGCTGTATAAATGGATGCTATGTGAAAATTGAAGGAGCACTGAGCTCTGGTGTATGTGTAGCTGTACTGTTTAGACTGTGATAAAACACGACCGCATTGAAACATTCAAGATCACTGTTTATACGCAGGGCTTTTATGGTGCGCTGCTCTCTCAGCTAATCTGCTTTTATTTCTCTGCTTCACGATTTCCAATCCTGAGATTATGCTGTAAATCCCCCAAAAATGTTGATTATTTCACTTCCCCTAACTATCTGCAATCATGAGGGAAATGTGTCCGGGCTGGCAGGCGATGATTTGCTGGTAATTTAGTGCTTTTATCCAGCAGATGGAGCCATTTTTCATCTGCGCAGAAGTTATCTGTAAACACAATTTGGTTAGATATCCATGTCTCCCTATGGCTGTTTATAACTGACATTCCCCACATACGTATAAACACAGAGACAAAAAGCAGCTGCAAAAACCAAGCTGTAGGTTCTCTTACTCTGGCAATCTCTTCTTCTCTATCTCTTTCTCTCTCTCTCTGGCAATTCACCCCCACCTCCATCTCTTTTTTGTCTTTCTCTCTCCTCTCTCTCTCCCATGTTGCTATTACTTTTGCTATAACATTTTTTTGTTACTTGTTATAACTGGTGATTTTGACCGTTGTTGAAGTTATGAGTTCTTGGTCTTTCTTGCTGTAGTTTCACACTGGTTCCTCACTTTAGTGCTGTCAGACTGCAGTCCCACACTTTCTCGCCATTTTTTAAAAACTGCTCGAACTCTCATTGTGGGTTCACTCACTGCCCCTGCTTGGTTAACTGACATGAATGGGGCTGACTATGTTTAATTAGCATTCAATGTTAGGTTGCGTCTGAATCAAAGCCCTATTTACTGTGTCCTGTGTACTGTGTGCTAGCATACTGTGTATTGCTTACTGCATACTGTTTAGTGACATGCAGTATGCAAAAAATACCCTCAATGCTATTATCAGCGCAAACCCAGAAATAAGTATATCAGCCGGGATAAGTATACTACGTTTAGAGAATTTTTCGCCGACTTAACTCTGAATAGTGTGGAAGGGTGTTGATTTGGACACAGCCAAAGTGAACAAAGCACAGGTAAAATGGCTCCTTTTAAGGGGCCTCCCCAGATGTCAGGTCCAGCTAAAGCGCTGCTGCGTAGTGCAGTGATGGTGGCGGTGCTGCTGCTAGAGTTTAGCTGGGATGCCTGTTTAGGGAGGGGGGGGTCAGTACTCAGGATCTGGCCTCTTCTTCATCGCTCATTAGTGGGTGCTTGCTTTGATTGGTTGCCTGCGGTCGGCGTGCTCCCGCTGCGTGAGAGGCGTAATCCGCCAGCCCAACGGCTGCGCAGCTCAGCTGGGTACTGCCGTGTGAAAAGAAGCCGTAGCCTGCCCAAAGGACTCATTCTTCCGCACTGAGAACCAGGCTATAAATACAATTAAACTAAACTGGGAGAAAAAAATATGATCACTCCCTACTATTATAGTTATAAAATTAACTTTTCAATTAAGGGACAGGAGAGTGGAGGTGTAAAGACTTTGGAGGTTCCATTTTCCAAAAGAATAAGCAGTTGGCCTTCAATAATCTGATTGCCTCGGTGGGAATGTATGGTTATATCACATTGGAATGATGAGATTCTGTCTGGCCTTTACATGTCGATCAATATGGAAACTACTTTGGGGACTTGTATCTCTAGAGCAGCAAATTGCGAGCTTTTAATCAACGGGAAACCAAAAGAATTTCTCTCGCTTTGTTTCTTACCCATGTGGCTGGAATATCGAATTTCAAAATTGACTGGGCATTCAGATCGTTTATTTAATCTGAATTGCATATTTCTCCTGTGGTGTGGAAGGTGTGATGTGCAGGGGAATATGGGTAGTGTTGTTTCCCCTCTGCTCTCTTTTCCAGTCTGTGCTGGTTCAGTTGCTGACTGTAGTTTTATTTTTTTGTAATTTGTTTTTATTGGATTTTTTACATTTTTACAAGGAACACACGTCAACTTGTAAAAAAATGGTAATAATGTCTATCAAGTGTTTGGGTTCAGGAGGTTCAACACTACCAGTTCTGTGTTATTGCTTTTGTGCAGGCAAGCGACTGACTGTAGTTTTCGCACAAGCAGGGCATTGTGGAACATGTAGTTTTCACACTTGCAGGGCATAGTGGAACATGTATTTTTTCACACAAGCAGGGCATAGTGGAACAGAATTTCTTGAGAGGGAGGGCTCCATCTATCTCCATGGCAACACTATTTCAGCACACCCTCTCTGTCAGATTAGCAGCAGTTTCTCCTCAGTCTGTTTGAAGGGCATTTTTTGCAGATGGAATTACAGTAATGTGCTTTTAATTCATCAATCACACGCCTCCACCCGGCCCCAACCAGAGTACCAGAGGGGTTGCAGTGACACTAAAATCACAGCTGAGAACTGCCTTCTCCAGTTTAATAACATTTCTCCCTGTCCGTATGTGACAGGAGGTTAATTTTAGTTGACTTCAGGCTACGATTGAATGCAAACAGTTTGGGAAATAATAAAGGATGCACAAAGGATTAAGAGTGTAGTGTAATTTATGTGATCTGTCTACTGTCATCTCTCTGCCGCTGTGCAGTTATGTAGCCCTGCAGTTTTATATATCTGCAGTTCTCCATCTCTGCAGTCATATATTTCTGCTATTCTGCATCTCTGCAGTTTTACATATAGGCAGTTCTATATCTCTGCAGTTCTCCATCTCTGCAGTTCTATATATCCTCAGTTCTGCATCTCTGCAGTTCGATATATCTACAGTTCTGCATTTCCGCAGTTCTATATATCTGCAGTTCTATATTTTTGCCATTCTACGTCTCTGCAGTTCTATATTTCTGCAGTTCTCCATCTCTGCAGTCATATATGTCTGCCATTCTGCGTCTCTGCAATTCTATATAAACTCCTCAAAAAAAGTTCGGAAACGTTATTTCGGTCGATTATTCCTCCCCTTTAATAATACCAATTGGTATTGTATTTTATATCGTTGGAAAGCCTGATTAGTCACCTTTACAACGAGGTACAACTTGTAAGGATCATGCATTCGTGGAATGAGCAACACAGCTAACCGTGTGGGTAGCGGCCCAAAAAAATGTGCCAAAATCCCCTGCAATATTCTTCTGTTGGTATTCACTCTCGTTTTGAGTTGCTTGGTGGACTGGATGATTGCACTCTCCCACAGTAATAAGGAAAAAACAACACATATTGGCCATTTTTACACTTTATTCATTTTACACTGTCAGGGACCTCAGTAACGTGTGGAAGATCCATACGCAGCCACAACAGCTTGGCACCTCCTCCTCATGCTGGTCACCAGCCTGGTCACACACTGCTGTGGGATGGCATCCCATTCCATCCCACTGGCATACACCTGCCAGCACTTGAAGCTCAAAACGAGAGTGAATACCAACAGAAGAATATTGCAGGGGATTTTGGCACATTTTTTTGGGCCGCTACCCACACGGTTAGCTGTGTTGCTCATTCCACGAATGCATGATCCTTACAAGTTGTACCTCGTTGTAAAGGTGACTAATCAGGCTTTCCAACGATATAAAATACAATACCAATTGGTATTATTAAAGGGGAGGAATAATCAACCGAAATAACGTTTCCAAACTTTTTTTGAGGAGTTTATCTACAGTTCTGCATTTCCGCAGTTCTACATATCTGCAGTTCTATATTTTTGCCATTCTGCGTCTCTGCAGTTCTATATATCTGCAGTTCTACTTTCTGCAGTTCTATATATCTGCAGTTTTATATTTCTGCCATTCTGCATTTCTGCAGTTCTATATCTCTGCAGTTCTATATATTTGCAGTTCTATATTTCTGCCATTTTGCATTTCAGTAGTTCTATATATCTGCAATTCTACATTTCTGTAGTTCTATATATCTGCAGTTCTGCATCTCTGCAGTTTGATATATCTGCAGTCCTATATTTATGCCATTCTGCATTTCTGCAGTTCTATATCTCTGCAATTCTATATATCTGCAGTTCTGCATCTCTGCAGTTTTATACATCTGCAGTTCTATATTTCTGTCATTCTGCATCTCTGCCGTTCTATATATCTGCAGTTCTATATTTCTGCCATTCAGCATCTCTGCAGTTCTATAATATCTGCAGTTGTGCATCTCTGTAGTTCTATAATCTCTGCAGTTCTCCATCGCTGCAGTTCTATATTTTTGCAGTTCTGCATCTCTGCAGTTCTATAATGTCTGCAGTTGTGCAGCTCTGTGCTCTGTGTAGCTGCCGCTCTCCATGTCCTTGATCTGTCCTCCCTCTCTGCCATATTAAAGCCTGATCTAATAACAGCACAGAGTCTGACTGTCAAAATCCCCAACTGCATTGTTAGCAATAAGGACATCAAAGACTTCCATCCAGACGCTCCAATGCTTATTTACCACACACGCGCACGCACACACACGCTCACGCACGCACACACACCATAACCATATTCAGCTACACACACTGAGTAACTCAGTAAACATGGTCAGCTGGCGCCTGTCGGGTCCACTTACAGGTGCTGTGGTTGCGCTGGCCCTCACACCTGCGCGGAGGAGACAGGTGTCACACAGATGCTGGCCGTCCTCCCGGCTGGGACGGGGCTGCCGTCACACAGTGTCAGGTCCCATGCAGCGCAGTGTGACGGACAGACAGATGAAAGAGCTCCTCAGCATGTAGAGCAGCTTGTCTTTGAAGAAAACACCTGTTCGGTGCCACGCCCATATATGGCACATTCTGGTAGAGCGAAGTTACGGTACCCTCCCCGAAACCCCCGTCCAGGAACACACTCACCTCTCTGCTATGAGAGCGGACATGCCTGTAGAACTCTGCAGTCCGCGCCCGCGTTCGGACTGTATTTCAACTGTTTGATGCACGGGTGTTAGTATTTTGGAAAAATTATTATTCGTTGTTGACTGCAGGGAGGCTGAAAATAACCCCCCCCCCCCCCCAGTTCGATGCTGTTCTCTCAGAGGGGTGGAGGGAAATATCCTCTGCTCTGTGGATAGCAAGGGGAAGAAGTCTAGCCAAAATCTTTGCAGAATTTTGCCAAGTCGGACCTTAAAGGGCAACTTCCCGTGAAAATAGTTCCTCACGGTTTTGGAGGGAGCAGTTTCCCAGCTGAGGGTGTCCCGTTTCTGTTCCCAGAGTTTTTCTGCTGCTGTGACGGCGTGTGACGTCTCCCTTTTTAATGCACCAGCTGCAAACGGGCCGCTGATTTCCGTGAATCTGCTTTGCGTTTGAGTTCGGTTATCGGTTATTAATAAATGAATTGTTTGCAACAACAACACAATATTTGAATGCAGTTTGCTATAATCCACAGAGAGGAGGGGTGGAGATGTGTATCATCTTTTTTTAAATTTTTATTAAGTTTATTTGAATAGGGACAGTGCATGCACATCAACAGAAAATGAGACAAAAACCCACCACAAAAAATATGCCAGTGTTAGCTGGGTAGCTAGTTTTCAACTGCAGTCCCTGGGCAAGATGTTAAATGCCAGGTACCTGTGTACCTTTGTACCTGTGTACGTGCTTTCACCTGTTATGGCTGGCTGACCCTATACTGGGTCGGAACATTGGATTTATGTGAGGGTTAGAGAGAGCATGTTCATTCTGTCACAATCAAAGCATTCAGAGAATCCAGCTAGTGTATAAACTAATCATAAAAGTAAGGAACAACATATTAAATATTAAATTTAATCTCTTGCCCTGCAGTTGGCTGATTTTTCCTTTATGTGACCTTTGACCTGTGTTGTGCTGATCATATAGGTGCTGGAAGATGCAGTGGTGGGTGAGGAAAGCGTGGTGGCGGGTCTCAACTCTGCTGGTGAGGAGATCATTCAGCAGAGCAGGCAGGAGGACCGCCTCAAAATCAAGGAGCAACTGAGCGCGCTCAACAAACGCTTTGAGGAAGTGCGTCGAAGGGTGGCAGAGAGAAAGAGGAGGTGTGTAATGGTGTGTGCATGTGCACCGTGTACCTGCGTCTGGGGCACTGTGTGGAGTGTGTGTGTGTGTGTGTGTGTGTGTGTGTGTGTGTGTGTGTGTGTGCTTGTGAGTACTGTGTGTGTCCTACTGTACTGAGGCAGTCAGTGTGTGTGTGTGTGTGTGTGTGTGTGTGTGTGTGTGTGCTTGTGAGTACTGTGTGTGTCCTACTGTACTGAGGCAGTCAGTGTGTGTGTGTGTGTGTGTATGTGTGTGTGTAATGTGTTAGTACTGTGTGTGTTGTACCGTACTGAGGCAGTCAGTGTGTGTGTGTGTTGTACTGTACTCAGGCAATCTTTTTCTCTGTACTCCAGGAATACTATGCGTCCGAGGTACTGTACAAAGTCCACGAGTCTGTGCTGTTTGTGTTAGACGATGCTTAGACTATACCAGTGTCTTTATTGCATGTCTACAGTCCTGTCGCGTATCTGTGCCCGTGAGTCCAACAGCGCTTTAACACAGCTGTCCGTTTGTCTGTTCTGTAGGACTGTGATGTGTCTGCAGTGCCTCACTTAGGCTATAAAGCAGTCAGCGTGCGCTGTGGTGCCCTGAATCCTCGCCGTTGCGCTGCATCCGCCCTTGTTGACTGTAGCACTGTTCTGAGGTTGTCCTTGTTGACTGAAGCGCTGTTCTGAGGTTGTCCTTGTTGACTGTAGTGCTGTTCTGAGGTTGTCCTTGTTGACTGTAGCGCTGTTCTGAGGTTGTCCTTGTTGACTGTAGCGCTGTTCTGAGGTTGTCCTTGTTGACTGTAGCGCTGTTCTGAGGTTGTCCTTGACTGAAGCGCTGTTCTGAGGTTGTCCTTGTTGACTGTAGTGCTGTTCTGAGGTTGTCCTTGTTGACTGAAGCGCTGTTCTGAGGTTGTCCTTGTTGACTGTAGTGCTGTTCTGAGGTTGTCCTTGTTGACTGAAGCGCTGTTCTGAGGTTGTCCTTGTTGACTGAAGCGCTGTTCTGAGGTTGTCCTTGTTGACTGTAGCGCTGTTCTGAGGTTGTTCTTGTTGACTGTAGCGCTGTTCTGAGGTTGTTCTTGTTGACTGTAGCGCTGTTCTGAGGTTGTCCTTGTTGACTCTAGCGCTGTTCTGAGGTTGTCCTTGTTGACTGTAGCGCTGTTCTGAGGTTGTTCTTGTTGACTGTAGTGCTGTTCTGAGGTTGTCCTTGTTGACTGTAGCGCTGTTCTGAGGTTGTTCTTGTTGACTGTAGTGCTGTTCTGAGGTTGTCCTTGTTGACTGAAGCGCTGTTCTGAGGTTGTCCTTGTTGACTGTAGTGCTGTTCTGAGGTTGTCCTTGTTGACTGTAGTGCTGTTCTGAGGTTGTCCTTGTGCCTGGCAGGTCGTTGGACGCGCGTCAGGCGGCGGCTGAGCTGCGGGAGGATCTGGGCGAGTTCCTGTCCTGGCTGGAGGACGCGGAGGACGTCGCCTCCATCGCGCTGCAGCCGGGCGACCAGGA
This sequence comes from Ilyophis sp. 1 JC-2022, assembly GCA_022702515.1. Taxonomy (NCBI): domain Eukaryota; kingdom Metazoa; phylum Chordata; class Actinopteri; order Anguilliformes; family Synaphobranchidae; genus Ilyophis; species Ilyophis sp. 1 JC-2022. Next base: position 9,280,739 of record CM040398.1, on the reverse strand, counting down.
GCAGCTGAGGGCGTCGCTGGAGAAAGTACAGGTCAGTACAGGCGCTATTCCTACGGTTGGGCACAGCAGGGGACCAAACGCATGCCCCCCTATTCCTGCTGCGGGGCAGGAACGAAACAAATAGCGCTATTCCTCCTCTTCATGCTTCTCGCTCACATGACTGCCATTCGTGCTTCTCACATTACCTTCATTGTGCTTCCCTCACTGCCTCACACACAGCCTGCATGAGCTCACTGCCTCACACACAGCCTGCATGAGCTCACTGCCTCACACACAGCCTGCATGAGCTCACTGCCTCACACACAGCCTGCATGAGCTCACTGCCTCACACACAGCCTGCATGAGCTCACTGCCTCACACACAGCCTGCATGAGCTCACTGCCTCACACACAGCCTGCATGAGCTCACTGCCTCACACACAGCCTGCATGAGCTCACTGCCTCACACACAGCCTGCATGAGCTCACTGCCTCACACACAGCCTGCATGAGCTCACTGCCTCACACACAGCCTGCATGAGCTCACTGCCTCACACACAGCCTGCATGAGCTCACTGCCTCACACACAGCCTGCATGAGCTCACTGTCTCACACACAGCCTGCATGAGCTCACTGCCTCACACACAGCCTGCATGAGCTCACTGCCTCACACACAGCCTGCATGAGCTCACTGCCTCACACACAGCCTGCATGAGCTCACTGCCTCACACACAGCCTGCATGAGCTCTTTGTTTTTACCCCCTCTTCAGTGGAAGCTGTTTGCGCTCCTACCTTTAGTTCTTCTGCTCTTTCTCTCATGCTGCATGTGTGTGTGTGTGTGTGTGTGTGTGTGTGTGTGTGTGTGTGGGTCCTCCTGATGCCCTCCCAAGTGACCCCGCCCTCCCCCCCGCTGTTTCTGATTGGCAGGCGCGGGTGCAGGAACTGCCTCACAGGAAGGACACTCTTAAAGAGCTGAATGACAGGAAGACCAGCGCATCACTTCCTGCTAACAAACAGAGCGAAGCTTTACAGGCAGACCTGCAGGTCGTCAATACTCGCTGGAATAAGGTGACCCGTCTCTATGACGTCCAGCATTACCCCTACGTGTGTGTGTGTGTGTGTGTGTGTGTGTGTGAGAGCACATGCGTATGAGTTGTTTATCTGTGTAGGATAGACGTTGGACATTGCGTGCATATGTGTTTTGTTATGTGTATGATGGACAAGGGTGTGTTTATATGGACAGAGTGTGTGTGTGTAATAGACACAGCATTCATGAAGCGTTCCTAAATATATGCGTACATTTATGTCCGATGGGAGTTGGTGCGAAAAATTTACGCCAGATTCATCAAACCGTGTAGAAAAGGTAGATTTTTTCATATTCATGTACGATGCGCGTCCACGTTATTTTGTGATTTGCATAAATCCACACCCATGAATTGCCTTATATGGAGGCTGTCACTTCCATTTAAAGGTCCATAACTAGTCAGAATGGCCCAGAAAAAGCAAAGGAAATAATTATTCTGACACTGAAATCAAAGTTTTATTAGCAGATGTTCAGTCAAGAAAAAAAATTGTTTGCTTTTTACAATCATAATTTATTACGTTTGCAATGTGTATTTCAAAGGCTACATTTAGTCTTGTGAATTTAACAGAAAATTTCAATAAATTCATATTCTAATTATCACTCTGAAGCTACATTTACCGCCATTCTGAATTTACGAACGAGGTCCGTGTGCTCCGGAGCAGGTGTAAATTTTGTTTGGAGGAACTAATAAATCTCAGATACAAAAATGTTGATGAATACCAAAGTACGGGCAAAATTGCAAATACGAACGTACAAATTAGTTCTGCTCATGTTTCACGAATGAGGCCCAGTGTGTGTGTGTGTGTGTGTAAATTTGCAGAACAAATTTGTACGTAAATCGTCCGTATTTGCAAACTTGTCCGTATTTTGGCATTCATGAGCGTTTTCGTATCTGAGATTTGTTTGTACGTACAAACAAAATTAAGAAATCCAACCTTTATTTGAATTCAATTTATTCTGAGAAAAAAAGATCCCTCATCAAGAAATAATTATTTTTAACAAAACCATGTGTGCCACAATTATTGGCACCCTTAGAAATTCTTATGAACAAAATGTAACTGAAGCATTTTAAAAATATATTTTACTTTTTAAAGTTGATCAGATTGTTTAGGAACTTTCAAGCAGTAATTCATGATTTCCTGTTTCACTGGGGTATAAATATAAAGTGACACAGAGGCCATATTCTCTTATTCATACATCAACATGGGAAAGATAAGAGAACACACAAATCAAATAAGGGAAAAGTGTGTTGAGCTTCATAAATCAGGGAATAGCTACTCACCTGAAAATGCCCATATCTACCGTTAGGGCAATACTGAAAAAGTTCAAAGCAACTGGAACTGTTACAAACTTGCCTAGAAGAGGATCCAAGTTTATTTTGCCCCCATGCACTGTGAGGAGGATGGTAAGAGAGGCAAAAAAATCCCCAAGGATCACTGTTGGAGAATTACAGAGGAAAGTAGCATCGGGGGGTCATCAAGTCTCCAAAACTACCATTAGACGTCACCTCCATGCCAACAAATTATTTGGAAGGCATGCCAGAAAAAAGCCTTTCCTGTAATTTCACCACAAACGTAAGCGCCTGGAGTTTGCTAAATGCTACTGGAACTTTGATTGGAACTGTGTTCTATGGTCAGATGAAACAAAGATTTAGCTTTTCGGCAACCAACACTCAAGGTGGGTTTGGCGTAAAAAGAAGGATGGCAATACCGAAAATAACCTGAAGTATGGTGGAGATTCCGTGATGATGTGGGGCTTTTTTTCCTCCAAAGGCCCAGGAAACCTTGTTAGGGTACATGGCATCATGAACTCCAGGAAGCACCAGGAAATTCTTTATCTGAATCTGGCTGCCTCTGCCAGGAAACTAAAACTGGGTTGTCGTTGGATCTTCCAGCAGGTCAATGATCCAAAACGTACGTCCAAATCAACACAAAAATGGTTAACTGAACACAAAATCAAGCTTCTGCCATGGCCATCTCAGTCCCCTGACTTAAACCCCATTGAAAACCTGTGGGCTGAGCTGAAGAGGAGAGTGCACAAGAGAGGACCTAGGACTCTGGATGATCAGGGGTTAAATGCAGGGCACACATGGTTTTGTTAAAAATAATTATTTCTTGATGAGGGATTTTTTTTTCTCTGAATAAATTTACTTCAATTAAAGGTTGGATTTTTCTCATTTTTTCAGTGTGAGATTAAGCTAATTCACCAAACGGTTAATTTTTTATAACCTTTTTTACTCATCTTTACCAGGGTGCCAATACTTGTGGAGTGCACTGTACATGTATACTGTATATGTGTATGGGCGGCAGTGTGGTATAATGGTTAAGGAACTGGGTTTGTAACCGAAAGGTTGCAGGTTCGATTCCCGGGTCGGACACTGCCGTTGTACCCTTGAGCAAGGTACTTCACCTGCATTGCTTCAGTATATATCCAGCTGTATTAATGGATACTATGTATAAATGCAAAAAAGAAATGCTGTGTAAGTCGCTCTGGATAAGAGCGTCTGCTAAATGCCTATAATGTAATGTAATGTAATGTAATGTAATGTGTATATAAAGGATGCTGTTTAATGCGGGATGTTACGGGAGAAGACTCGATGCTGTTTTATTGGCAAACGGTGGTTTTAAAAGCAGGGGTTAAATGTGAGGAGACAACATTGTTTGCAGTAATGATCTATTTCATAGCTACAGCTAATGTGAACGTGGTTACAATGGTTTAAAACATTATTTCCAGCATCAAGCTAGGAACCTGTATACTGACTGTGAAGTTGAACATCTCTAAATCTGATGTAGCATCTGATGTAGGTGCCATATATTTATACTGCAACATTGGTCTGCTTTTCCAAATACTTTAAATAAACCAGTACAACAAACATGACAGCTTTTATTTTATTTCTTTCATGGCTCAAGTGTAGGGTCAAGCGTCTTACAAGTTGATACAACCGCATGGGTTTATGATTGGATTCTTTACAAAAGCACACAATTTTTCAAGGATCTAGCCTCTTAATTCCCCTCTCAAAGTGCACCAGATTGATGCATTTAACTGTTAAAATTAACAAAATTTTATGGCTTTCCCACGTGGTTTGATGAATCCAGCATAAATTTCGTACCTACTGATTTCATACATAAATGTACGTGCATGTTTAGGAACGCTTCATGAGTTAGTGACTGTGTGTGTGTGTGTGTGTGTCTGTGCGTGTGTGTATAATGCACATAGTGTGTGTGTGTGTTTGTATGTATGTAATAGACAGAGTATGTGTGTGTGTGTGTGTGTGTGTGTGTGTGTTTGTGTGTTCTGGCAGGTTTCTCCTCTTGAATCCTTTCACTCCTCTGCAGGTTTCTCGGGATCTGCCAGAGAAGCTGCAGGAGATCTGGGATCTGCTGAAGGATCTGTCTCAGGTGCAGGACCAGGTTTCTCAGCTTTCCCTCTGGGCTTCCAGCACCAAAGAGCAGCTCCTGCTGTGCAGACAAACAGGCGACACAAAGGTAACGGTCTTACCTGAGCCCCGCCCCCACAATCACCTGAACTCCACCTCCAACACTCACCTGAGCCCCACTTCCATACTCACCTGAACCCCACCCTCAACTGAGCCACGCCCCCACACTCACCTGAGCCCCTCCCCTACACTCACCTGAACCCTTGCCCTCACCTGAGCCACGCCCCCAGACTCACCTGAACCCCACCCTCACCTGAGCGCCTCTCCTACACACACCTGCACTCCACCCTCACCTGAGCCCCTCCCCCACAATCACCTGGACCTCCCCTAAGCCCCACAGCCACAGTCATGTGTCCAGGCTATGTGCTGTTTCATTGTAGGGAGGCGTATGCGTGTTGTTCATAGACATTTGTTGCAGGATATATTGCACATGGTAGCATGCTTCATTGACGTAGTTGCGTGACTCTTTCACAGTGTATTTATTGTGTGTGGCTTTATTGATGGTATTTGCGATTTCAGGAGATAGAAGATGCTGTCCAAGCCAAGCGCCCCGATGTAGAAGGAGTTTTCACCAAGGTTCAGCTGTTGTACAAGAACAGGCCCCCTACCCAGCCTTTAAAGGTGAGTCCTTATAGAGCTCGGGAAGGTGACGTCGTGCATGATGCGTTATGAGGCGAGGCACCATTATTGGAGGATAACCCGCTTATGTATCATTCTAGACTACTAGCTCCTCCTATCTGTTTTTACATTGCAGATGTGCACTAATTACCAGCTGCTAATTTACCTAAACTTATTTGCCAGCTACAAACCTGTCAAGTCTCACGTTTTACCTGTTTTTTTTTTTTTTGGTTTTGCTGCCGTGAAATGATGGAAAACCTGTAGAAACACTATCCAAAAAATGGGTTTCTACAGGTTTTCCATCAGCCATCTCCCTATTTTCTTTACGGTTAGGTTGACATGCTAGGTATGCAGCTACTAACACAAAGCATTAGTTTTCATTCGTAGTCATTAAACAAAATCAACTGAGAGAGTCCAGAACCGGCTACTTCCTTGCCTAGATCATCTTCACTGAATCACCGTGTCTGTTTTTGAAAAAGTTTGTTGAGATAACCTATGATCCCTTCTCTCTCTCTCTTCCCTTTCTCATAACCTTTTAGTGTTTTTTTCTCTCTGTCTCTGTCTTCTCTGTTAACCTGGTGTAGCCTACTCCTGACCATCCTCCAAAGATGGCAGCCAGTCCCGGTTGCCATACCAACCGTCCAAACTTCCCTAGCTCTGTTATCCAACCCCAGCTCCCCCTTTTTACATTTTACTTTTCAAACCTAATTCCTGCTGGCCACACCTAAATCCCCCCCTGGCCACACCCAAAATCTCTCTCGGCCACACTCAAAACTTCCCTGGCCACACCCAACTTCCCCTGACCACACCCAAAACTGCCTGGCCACACCCAAAATCCCGATGACCACACCCCCAAAAAAACTCGCCACACCCCAAATTCTCCTGGCCACACCCAAATCCCCCCTGGCCATAACCAAATCCACCCAGCCCACACCCTATGATATCCCCCCATGACGTTTCAACCCTAATTCCTTATTCTGCGGATTATGAGCCTGTCTCTGTAAGCAAAAACTATATCTGTTAGTATGCAAGGCTTCAAAAACTATATCTGTTAGTATGCAAGGCTTCAAAAACTATATCTGTTAGTATGCAAGGCTTCAAAAACTATATCTGTTAGTATGCAAGGCTTCAAAAACTATATCTGTTAGTATGCAAGGCTTCAAAAACTATATCTGTTAGTATGCAAGGCTTTCAATTAATGTGTCTGCAGAGGAATGATTGCCCTTATGGTTTAGTAAAGAAGATATTTCAGATTTATTGATGTAAGCAGTAAATACATTTGCACACGCCTAGAAAATGCATGTTTATGCTATATACTGTATGTGTAATTATTCCAGCCATATGCACCACTTATTTTACGTCTTAACTCACAATTGTAATATGACTGTATTGTAAAGTTCTGCATTAGTTGCATAGATAAAGTAGATTAAGTGGACGTGTTGGTGGAAAAAAGCTGCCTACTTTCATTTTAAGAGTAAATTCCACTGCTGCAACCGAATATTCTTACCGTAAATATTAAATAACTTGGAACTGTCTCGCAAAAAGACATTTCAAGGTCGTCTTTTTATTTTTCTCTTTCATTTTTTCTCTCCTCTCAGAGGAGGATGGATCAAAGTTTTCAGTGGAAGGCCCATGTTCTCCGATGTTCATAAGATTTGTCAAGTCATGATTGTTGAGAGAATTTTCTGAATTTTATATGTTTCTCCCTGCTCTGCTTTGAGCTTCCTGTTCAAAGCAGCCCTACAACACCACACAAGTATCTAATTAGCCTAGAAGTAACAACAATTAGCAAACTTCACAGTCGCATTGCGTGCTGCCTGAGTAATTAGCTTCACCTTAATCCCATTGTAGCCGTGGATAAACCTTTCGCTAGGCTGACTTGAACGGATCTTTTCCAGCTTTACCCTTGGTGCTTTTGCTTGACTGTTAATACTGATCACATGCTTTTGCACTCACTTGCGACTCGACACATTTTCCTTCGTTTTTTTAACCGTTGGTTCAAGTCTTGAAATTTTACCCAAAAAACCTACCTTTACTATATGTTTCTTTGGTGTATAATGGCGTTTGTACTTCATTATAAGAGGGGATAAAATGCTGTCCACACGATGCAGCAAACGAGAAACTGAGGTCTAGCAAATTTATTGAACAACTATTATGTACATAGTGCTCAAGTGAATCGGTGTTAAAAAATCACATCTTAGTCTTCATACTTGATTGAAATGGAGGCAGGGTTGTGGCCTCATGTCATTTTACATAAAAATAAATGAATGCTCTGCTTCGATCACTGGGTGTAATTAGAGATTGCAGCAGCTCTCTAGTTAGCGGATTTGAAATGAAGATGTCACCACAGGGTATTATTGCATGCATTTGATTTTCTCATACTGCTAAAGTATGATCTAATAATTGGGTGTGATTGTCACAGCCCTGTGCTGAAAGTCAAGCCCTGGTTAGTCTGTCTGTCTGTTCGTCTGTCTGTTCGGTATCAGTATGTGGGGCACGTGATTTGCTGACTGCCGGGGCCATTGACTGACCTGTGGAATGGGCTTCTTGCAGGGGAAGTTTGAAGAGCTCAGTGTGGATTGGAGGGCCATCCTGGAGTTGCTGAAGGAGATAAAGGAGAAGCCGATTCGGACTGTGACCCCCGATACTGCCAGTGAGTACCCCGTCAGGGTGACCCCCAATACTGCCAGTGAATACCCCGTCAGGGTGACCCCGATACTGCCAGTGAGTACCCCGTCAGGGAGACCCCGATACTGCCAGTGAGTACCCCGTCAGGGAGACCTCGATACTGCCAGTGAGTACCCCGTCAGGGAGACCCCGATACTGCCAGTGAGTACCCCGTCAGGGAGACCCCGATACTGCCAGTGAGTACCCCGTCAGGGAGACCCCGATACTGCCAGTGAGTACCCCGTCAGGGAGACCCCGATACTGCCAGTGAGTACCCCAATAGGGTGAACCCGATACTTTCAGCGAATACCGCTCCATGGACCCTGCATCTATTTGTGTGTGTGTGTGTGTGTGTGTGTGAGAGAGTGACTGACTGACTCTGCACGTGCATGCGTGTGTGTGTGTGTGTGTGTGTGCGTGTGTGAGTGACTGTGTGTGTGTGTATGAGTGAGTGACTGAATGTGCGCGTGTATGCGTGTGTCTGTGTGTGAGTGCGTGTGTGTGTGTGTTTATATGTGTGTGTGTGTGTGTGTGTGAGTGAGTGACTGAGTGTGTGTGTGTGTGTGTGTGTGTCTGTGTGTGTGTGTGTGTGTGTGTGCATGCGTGCGTCCGTGTGAGTGAGTGACTGAGTGTGCGTGTGTGTGCGTGTGAGTAATTGACTGTGTGAGTGTGTGTGTGCATGCGTGCGTGCATGTGTGTGTGTGTGTGTGTGTGTATATATATGTGTATGTGTGTGAGTGACTGTGTGTGTGTGTATGAGTGAGTGACTGAATGTGCGCGTGTATGCGTGTGTGTGAGTGCGTGTGTGTGTGTGCATGCGTGCGTCCGTGTGAGTGAGTGACTGAGTGTGCGTGTGAGTGAGTGACTGAGTGTGTGAGTGTGTGTGTGTGTGTGCATGCGTGCGTCCGTGTGAGTGAGTGACTGAGTGTGTGAGTGTGTGTGTGTGTGCATGCGTGCGTCCATGTGAGTGAGTGACTGAGCGTGTGAGTGTGTGTGTGCATGCGTGCGTGCGTGTGTGTGTGTTAGGGTTGAGCTGCTTTAAAGGAAAGCGGTAAAAGCCTCTCTTTTACCGTTTGCCGCAGGGGACAGGGTGACAGAGACTCTGGTTGGCAGCGCCATGCTGGGTGAGATGCCATCCACCATGTTTCTGGAGATGCCAGCCCTGGCACACTTCAACCGGTCCTGGGTGGAGCTCACTGATTGGCTGTCACTACGTGATCACATGGTCAAAAGCCAGAGGGTTACAGTGGCAGATCTGGAGGACATCAATGATATGATTGTGAAACAGAGGGTATGAGCTGCTTTATAACCTTTAAAAGCCTTTAAAAAAATTAAAAAAACATGTTATTAGTGTGAGAAAATGGGCCTTTGTCAGGTTGTATAAATGTTTAATTCATAACAAGTGAGTGACATTCATGAGCGTACCGTCACAGAGGTAATTCATCTTCTTTTACAGCTGCATTGCGATTCACGCTGGCGATTCACCCCCCCCCCCATCTCTCTCTCTCTCTTTTTCTCTCTCTCACCCCCCATCTCTCTCTCTCTCTTTCTCTCTCTCTCGCTCCCTCTCCATCTCTCATTCTCTCACTGTCCCCCTCTCTCACTCCCATCCTCTACCTCACTCTCTCTCTCCCTCTCCCTTCATCTATCTTCCTCTCATTCTTTCTCTCTCACTCTCTCCCTCTCCATCTGTATCCCTCGCCATCTCTCCTCTTTCTCACTTTCTCCCTCTTCATCTGTATTGCTCTCTCTTGGGAACTTTCTTCAAATTGAGCTCAAAATAATCTGCCGGCAGCATTTATGCAATACATTTGAATTTTCCATTAATATACAACATTTTATATTAATAATTTGTATAGCTATTGAGGCAATACAAGTAAACATAACAGTATAATGATAACAAAATATGTATTTTGTAGACATTTCTTATGTACTGTTTAACATCACTAGAGTTGTAGCGAGTTGTAGTTTAGCAGAAGGATGCGCTCTTTCATAGTGGTGAGTAGTTAGTGCTTTCTGTGGCATGTGTGAAGGTGCTCTCTTGCAGGGGTTCCCAAACTTTTCCATGTCAAGGACCCCCAAATAGCCGTAGCCTCTGGCTGGAGCCCCCCTATTGCGAAATGGCTTTTAAAAAAAAAAACTTAAATTACACTGGCAAATATAAAAAAAATCAAACATACAGCTTAATACACAACACAATACTTTTGACCCTATTTTGATTCCATAATTTGGCTGTTGGCAGCTCAACGTAACGCTTTGACCGACAGGCAGATGGTTAGTTATTGGCTGCGATTGAAAGAAGGGCATGGCAAAGACCTCATTTAGATATGAAAGGATTTATAACAATTTACATTTTATTTTAAACCGTCACAATAATCGTATGAATTGAATTGAATTTTTTTTTTAAAATAAATTTTATTTTATTATTATTATTATTATTTTTTTTTTGCATTTTCCATTTTCCTCTCCCTTCCAATTGGCCCTCCTGGCGCCCACTGGCGGCCCCCACTTTGAAAACCCCTGCTCTATTGGATGGTGCATCCATGGTGAACAGTACTGTGTCTGTATTCTTCATTTATTGTCAATTTACAGATTTTTGTTTAAATATTAAGTAAACAGATTTGTAGTAGAATGAGGCAAAATATCAAGAGAGGGCGATGTTTTATGTGATGTTGGGTTCACGCAGTGATCTCATTGGTCGTTTCTTCTCCGTTCCTCAGGCTACACTGCAGGACCTGGAGCAGAAGCGCCCCCAACTGGACAGTCAGATCACTGCCGCTCAGAACCTGAAGAATAAAACCACCAATCAGGAGGCTCGGGCTTTTATCACCGACCGCAGTGAGTGATGTGGTTTCTATGGTAACAGGTTTGGATGTCATTTTGGGTGAAACACATGTTCCCTGACCTGCGATTATGTGATTATGGATGAGGTACTGGAGCAGGTTAGGATGTGATTATGGATGGAGTTGTGGAGCAGGTTAGGATGTGATTATGGATGAGGTACTGGAGCTGGTTAGAATGTGATTATGGATGGGGTACTGGAGCATGTTAGGATGTGATTATGGATGGGGTACTGGAGCAGGTTAGGATGTGATTATGGATGGAGTTGTGGAGCAGGTTAGGATGTGATTATGGATGAGGTACTGGAGCAGGTTAGGATGTGATTATGGATGGAGTTGTGGAGCAGGTTAGGATGTGATTATGGATGAGGTACTGGAGCGAGCTGGTTAGGATGTGATTATGGATGGAGTTGTGGAGCAGATTAGGATGTGATTATGGATGGAGTTGTGGAGCAGGTTAGGATGTGATTATGGATGGAGTTGTGGAGCAGGTTAGGATGTGATTATGGATGAGGTACTGGAGCAGGTTAGGATGTGATTATGGATGAGGTACTGGAGCAGGTTAGGATGTGATTATGGATGAGGTACTGGAGCAGGTTAGGATGTGATTATGGATGAGGTACTGGAGCAGGTTAGGATGTGATTATGGATGGAGTTGTGGAGCAGGTTAGGATGTGATTATGGATGAGGTACTGGAGCGAGCTGGTTAGGATGTGATTATGGATGGAGTTGTGGAGCAGGTTAGGATGTGATGATGGATGGAGTTGTGGAGCAGGTTAGGATGTGATTATGGATGGAGTTGTGGAGCAGATTAGGATGTGATTATGGATGGAGTTGTGGAGCAGGTTAGGATGTGATGATGGATGGAGTTGTGGAGCAGGTTAGGATGTGATTATGGATGGAGTTGTGGAGCAGATTAGGATGTGATTATGGATGGAGTTGTGGAGCAGGTTAGGATGTGATTATGGATGGAGTTGTGGAGCAGGTTAGGATGTGATTATGGATGGAGTTGTGGAGCAGGTTAGAATGTGATTATTGATGGAGTTGTGGAGCAGGTTAGAATGTGATTATGGATGGAGTGCTGGAGCAGGTTAGCATGTGATTATGGATGGAGTTGTGGAGCAGGTTAGAATGTGATTATGGATGGAGTGCTGACGCAGATTTGGATGTGAATATGGATGGGATCACAATTTTATCCGTTGTGTGTGTGTGTGTGTGTTCCTCTTTCTATCTCTGCCTGTCTGTGGTTATGCCTGTGTTTCTCTATGACTGTAACTCTGTGACTGAACTTCTGTCTGTGACTGTAGCTGTCTGTGACTGTACCTGTATGTGACTGTGTGTCTGTCTGTCACTGTACCTCTGTCTGTGACTGTATTGCGTCTGTACTCTTTCATTTCACTGTCATTTTACTGTCATTTCACAGGCTTTTGTTTAAATATGAAGTAAATATAAGTAGTAAATGGTAGTAGAATGAGGCAAAATCTCAAGTTTCTGTCCGTGACTGTGCCTGTCTGTGGCTTTTTACATGTCTGTCTGTGACTGTACCTATGTCTGTGACTGTACCTGTCTGTGACTGTGTTACATGTCTGTCTGTAACTGTGACCGTAACTCTGTATGTGACTGTACCTGTTTGTGACTGTATTACATGTCATTCTCTGATTATCCTTCTTTCTCCCTGCGTCTCACTGCACCTGATCTCTGTGTAGTTGATAAACTACAGACACAGTGGGAGGAGGTACATGGCCGATTGACAGACAGGTGCGCGGAGCTGCAGCGCATGCTGAAGGACTCTGGCCACTGGCTTGATGCAAAAAAAGAGGTGGAGCCTCTGTTACAGCGAGCCAATGACAAGCTGGAGTCCTGGAAGGAGATATCCTATACAGTAGATGCACTTAAGAGACAGAACGCTGACCTAAAGGTAAGACGGATAGACAGACAGACACACACACACACACTTACTCGCACACTCACTCACACACACACACACAAACACACCTACACACACATACACAGACACACACGCACACATACAGTCTCTCCCACTATCTTTCTCTCTCTCTCACACACACACACACGCACAGAAATGGAAAGACGGCAGTGTTGTATATTGGTTTAGGGAGCCGGGCCTGTAACCATGGTTGCAGGTTTGATTCCCAGGTTGGGCACTGCCGCTGTACCCTTGAGCAGGGAATTTAACCTGATTTGCTTCAGTAAGTAAATACATATACAGTGCCCTCCACAATTATTGGCACCCCTGGTAAAGTTGAGTAAAAAGGGTTATAAAAAATGTTGGTGAATTAGCTTAAGAAAATTAGCTGAGAAAAATCCAACCTTTAATTGAAGTAAATTTATACTGAGAAAAAAAATCCCTCATCAAGAAATAATTATTTTTAACAAAACCACGTATACCACAATTATTGGCACCCCTAGAAGTTCTTATGAACAAAATGCAGTAATCCATGACTTATAATAAATATAAATATGAGGTGACACAGAGGCCATATTTTTTTATTCATACATCAACATGGGAAAGATAAGAGAACACACAAATCAAATGAGAGGAAAGTGTGTTGAGCTTCTTAAGTTAGGGAATGGCTATAAAAAAATAGCTACTCACCTGAAAATGCCCATATCTACCATTTGGGCAATACTTAAAAAGTTCAAAGCAACTGGAACTGTTACAAACTTGCCTAGAAGAGGACCCAAGTTTATTTTGCCCCCACGCACAGTGAGGAGGATGGTAAGAGGCAAAAAAATCCCCAAGGATCACTGTTGGAGAATTACAGAGGAAAGTAGCATCTTGGGGTCATAAAGTCTCCAAAACTACCATTAGACCATCACCTCCATGCCAACAAATTATTTGGAAGGCATGCAAGAAAAAAGCCTTTCCTGTCATTTCACCACAAACATAAGCGCCTGGAGTTTGCTAAACGCTACTGGAACTTTGACTGGAACCGTGTTCTATGGTCAGATGAAACAAAGATTTAGCTTTTCGGCAACTAACACTCAAGGTGGGTTTGGCGTAAAAAGAAGGATGGCAATACCGAAAATAACCTGATCCCCACTGTTAAGTATGGTGGAGGTTCCGTGATGTTGTGGGGCTGGTTTTTTTTTCCCCCAAAGGCCCTGGGAACCTTGTTAGGGTACATGGCATCATAAACTCCATGGAATACCAGGAAATTTTTAATCTGAATCTGGCTGCCTTTAGGAAACTAAAACTGAGTCGTCGTTGGATCTTCCAGCACGACAATGATCCAAAACATACGTCCAAATCAACACAAAAATGGTTAACTGAACACAAAATCAAGCTTCTGCCATGGCCATCTCAGTCCCCTGACTTAAACCCCATTGAAAACCTGTGGGCTGAGCTGAAGAGGAGAGTGCACAAGAGAGGACCTAGGACTCTGGATGATCTGGAGAGATTCTGTAAAGAGGAATGGTCTCAGATTCCTTGCTCTGTATTTTCCAAACGGTTAATTTTTTATAACCTTTTTTACTCATCTTTACCAGGGGTGCCAATAATTGTGGAGGGCACTGTACATGTATACTGTATATGTGTATATAAAGGATGCAAGTCGCTGTTTAATGCCAGTAATGTAAATGTAATGAGAAAGTGAGAGAGACACAGACAGAGATCAGTTCTCTATTGTCTGGAGTTCCGCACATTAGAATTTGTACGCCTCTCTGCCTCCTCACACTGACCTCTTACCCACTGCTATAATCTCCAGTTTGGTATCACCCCACACACACACACACACACACACACAGTCTCTCCCTCTATGTTTCTCTCTCTCACACACACAAACACACACACACACACACACACACACATATAGCCTCTCCCTCTATTTTTTTCTTTCACACACATACATACACTCTCCCTCTATCTTTTTTTTTTCTCTCACACACATGCACACACACACACAAACACATAGGAGAGACTATCTTGCTCTCTCTCTCACACATATACAGTCTCTTCCTCTGTTTTCTTCACGATCTCTCTCTCACACACACACACACACACACACACATACACACACATACACACACACACACACACACACACACACAATCACACATATGCAGTCTCTCTCTCTCTACCTCTCTCTCTCTCTCTCTCTCTAACACACGCACACTCTTGGCTAAATGCAGGAAAATACAACATATCGATTTGCTTGTTCTCTTTAATGAAGTGTTTCAAATCTGTTGATTAGAAATTTCTCAATAGTAATGGAAGAGCTAAGTGAGCTTGAGGACACTAGTTAATGTGGGAGAAAGACACGCTTTAAAGTCTGTATGTGGACATACCTATGTGTGCACGTGTGCGCGTTTGTGTCAGATGGGTTTTGCCTGGGCTTATGGGAATTTTCTGGATCCTGTAGCATTTTGTGAAGGAGCTGCAGCAGTGGCAGTCAGCTGTGGATGTAAGTAATGACCAGGCACGTGATCTGCTGAAAAACTACACCGCTGACGACACCAGCAGAGTTAACCTGCTGACGGACAACGTGAACATCACCTGGGCCAAAATCAACAAGAGGTTAGTACACCTATACGAGTCACCAGCCAACCACCATAAACCAGCTTATTTCAACACACCCATACCAACCAATCAGCGACAAACCCATAGCAACCAACTAACTAACTAACAACAGCAAACCCAAACCAACATACCAACCAATCAACAGCAAACCCACACCAACATACCAACAAACCCCCATCATCCAATTCACTACAACAAACCCATACCAACTAATCAATTAACCAACTAACAACAAACCCACAGTAACTAACTAACCAACCAACAACAAACCCACAGCAACATGCCAACCAATCAACAACAAACCCACACCAACATGCCAACCAATCAACAACAAACCCACACCAACATGCCAACCAATCAACAACAAACCCACACCAACATTCCAACCAACCCCCATCAACCAATTCACTTCAGAAAACCCCTCGCAACCAACAAACAACATACCCACACCAACTAATCAACAAACCCACACCAACCAAATAACCAGCCAACTGCCATAAACCACCTAATTTCAACAAACCCACAACACCTACCCAACCAACCACCATTCACCAGCTCACCTCCAAAAACTCACACATTTTAGAAAATTACATCATTTGGAGATTTACCCTTTATTTTAAAGCCAGAGCCCACAGCCCGAGTGCTTCCATGTCCCAGAAGCACTCGTCAGAGAGATCTTTAGTTCAGACTGAAGGAAATAGCCCAAGAAATGGCAGTGTCACTCATCGTCATTCACCCAGTCAGTATCGGTCATTCACTTCTCTTTGACCCCTCCCTGAAGCATATGATCGCTGAACGCTTTGTAGTGTGTATAACCCCTAACACTTCTTTAGTGAATGTAACTCTATGACCCCTTAACCCTTCGCTTTGGTGTGCATGAACCCTTACCCCCTCCACTGTGGTGTCTCTGACCCCTGACTCATAACACCTGACCCCTCTATGGCGGTTCTGCAGGGTAGGCGACAGGGAAGCAGCTCTAGAGGCCGCTCTCCGCCTCCTGCAGCAGTTCTATCTGGACCTGGAGAAGTTTCTGAACTGGCTGACGGAGGCAGAGACCACAGCCAATGTGCTTCAGGATGCCACCCACAAGGAGGGGCTTCTGGAGGACCCCGCCGTCGGACACCAGCTGATGGCGCAATGGCAGGTGAGGCGGGTGGGGGACCAGAGAGGGGGGGTCAGGTGTACAAGCCAATCAGAAGGCCAAACTACATGAACACACCTGCATGGGCCAACAGCTCCTCTCTTCTCTGTGGAACCTCCCACTACACTGTGTCCCCTTCCAGCCACTGAGAGAGTAACGGTCCCATCGCACGACTCCATCCAAGTTAGTTACAGATGCAGTCGTTGAGAGATGTACCAGCGCGGGGGGGGGGGGGGGGGGCTACTTGCTGCCCTTGTCCTCGGCTCCACAGAGGACTTGACGGACTTGACTTGGGTTGCCCTGGCTGCTATGGAAAGAATGTGTGCCTGGCAGCAGCACAGAACAGGGATTTGATGGTGGAGAGGGGAAAAGCGGGCGGCCCACACACAGCATTGTGCGGAGTGAAGACAGGGGCCTGTTCTCACAGGGGCCATCGCCGCCCCTCTGTGTCCCTCTCCAGTAGCACCCACGCTTATGGAAAACAACACGGCCTGTGTTTCCACCAGCAGGCCTTGTGTGCTTCATTATGTCTGAGACACACACACGCACATACACACACACAAAGGGTTCAGAGGCTTATTGGAGAAGCGGAGAGAGCTAGCCATGTTTGCAGAATCCTGGCTGTGACTTGTACTCTGGAGTGGACATGTTACGCAGGAAAACATACCATGTAAAGGTCAGAGTTCACCTACCTGTGTGTGTGCGTGTGTGTGTGTGTGTGCACGTCTAGTTTTCCGTCTAGTATAAATGTAATACTTTAATCATATTGTGTAAGGAAAGTTCAGCATACATGTGCTCTAAATCTAATGTACCTTATAATTTCAGCTTTTGTAAATGTGGCTAAAAGATATTTTAAAGCCCATTCAAAGTAAAATTGTCCTTCAGTTTTTAAGATCAGTCAGGGTGTTGTGCATTGCGTAAACACTAAATACTCTTAATATGTACAAATTCATGAACATGAATATATGTGTTCTACATGATACATTAAATATATACCTGTGCATTTCCATTTCACAGAGCGCTACAGTAATTCAATGTAGTACTTATACATACTGTTTACACTGAATATAATGCAGTCTTTGTACACACCGATGCATGTTGAATAATGTGATGTAGTAGCTGTCGCCTACATACTGTGATGTACATACAATGCAATGCAGTGCTTATACATATCGTGATATTCAGTTAATATCATCAAGTGATGTTTCCTAATAGAGATACGGTTGAGAAGAATGCTATGTAATTAATTTGTGTGGTTTATTAATATTTATTTATTAATTGTGTGTTTTTTTGATATTGCATGGTTTATTGATTGGTTTTGATTGGCTGATAGTATTGATCAAATATCCTGGCATACATTAATAGAAGTGCCAGCGTAAATTCAAAGATAATCACCTGGCACTGAAGAGGTGTGTAAAAGTGTGTACTTCAGATTTGAGTTTTGAGGCAGGGCTTTTTCTGAGGTCTTTCTCAGTGTGGTTTCGGGGTGTGTCTTTGAGGTGAATTTTTGGGAGTGTTGAAGTGGTTTGAGCTGTTGGCTGTTGGTTAGGGTTTTCTGTGGTGTTGAAGTGGTTTGAGCTGTTGGCGGTTGGCGGTAGGTTAGGGTTTTCGGTGGTGTTGAATTGGTTTGAGCTCTTGGCGGTTGGTGGTAGGTTCGGGTTAACGGTGGTGTTGAAGTGGTTCGAGCGGTTGGCGGTAGGTTAGGGTTAGAGTTACGCAGGGGTCTTCATCATGCTGCAGGTAGCACCGGGGACAGAGACGGCCCTGTGCTTGTGTCTCCAGGAGCTCCAGTCAGAGATCCAGGCCCACACGGAGGCCTTCCACACACTGGACGAGAACGGGCAGCGCATCCTGACCTCGCTGGAAGGGTCCGAGGATGCAGGGCTGCTGCAGAGACGGCTGGACAACATGGGGCATCGCTGGAATGAGCTGCGCAGCAAGTCGCTGAGCATCAGGTGAGTTCCGGTGTCTCACCTGCACGTAGGCCCCACCCTCAGAGCCTTTTACATCCTGCGCTGATACTCGCATTAAACACCCTGTGTGCCTGCACACTGATCCTTCATTACTACAGTATAGGTGTGGAGCATACAGGTGTGATAAGCACACAGGTGAGACACATACAGGGGGTGATAAGCACACAGGTGAGACACATACACATACAGGTGTGATAAGGACACAGGTGTGACATACAGGTAATAATAATAATATAATAATAATAATAATAACTTTATTTATATAGCACCTTTCTTACAATTCAGTACAAAGTGCTTAACAGAAAATAAGAAAAATAAAGTAAAACAAGAATGGAATATAACGGTATAAAAGAATGGAATATATAACTATGCACATTATTAAAAGTAAGGTAGCAACCATAAAAAATTTAATTAAAAAAAATATATACAAACAAAAAGTCATTTAATTAAAAGCAAGTCTGTAAATTAGTTTTTATAATTCAATTTGACATCAACACAACAGAGCATACAATCAAGATAGACAAAAACATCAAGGCAAAGAAACAAAAGATATAGACAAAGGCAAAAATAAAAACAATGAGATTCCAGAGGAAGGCAGTTCCAGAGCCTAGGTGCAGTGATCGAAAAGGCACGACCGCCTTTCGTTTTTAACCTAGACTCTGGAACAGCCAAAAGTGCCTTATCTGATGACCTAAGTGGGCGATTTGTTTGGTAAGGTGACAGAAGCTCAGTTATGTGAATAGGTGCTAAACCATGCAAGGCTTTATAGGTGATTAGTAAGATTTTTAAATCAACCCTGAAAGTGATTGGAAGCCAGTGTAAAGACGCTAAAATAGGGGTAATATGAGCTTTCCTATGTGTCCTTGTTAAAAGCCTTGCCACTGAATTTTTCACCACTTGGAGCCATGCCATAGCTTGATGGCTCAGGCAGGTGTACAGAGAATTACAATAGTCTAAACGCGATGACACAAAAGCATGTATAATTTTTTTTGTATCCTCAAATGATGACATTTTTTTGATTTTGGATATATTTCTTAATTGGTAAAAACATGTCTGGACTGACTTATTTATGTGTCGGTCAAGGTTGAGATGTTGATCAGAGATCACACCAAGATTTGTTGAGCCAGCTTTTACATTTCGCGCGAGAGCCGAGATTAGACTGAATTAAATCAGAGACATGCTTTGGACCAATAATTAAAACCTCGGTTTTATCTGGGTTGAGCTGGAGGAAGTTTTGAGATAGACGGCTCTGAACATCATTCAAACATTTGTGCAAGACAGCCAGTTTGTTTGTTGAATTAATTTGGTTTGACTGACAGATATAGCTGCGTGTCATCTGCATAGAAGTGAAAGGAAATGTTGTAATTATTAATAAATTGGCCAAGTGGTAGTATATATATATGGAGAACAAGATTGGGCCAAGGATGGAGCCCTGGGGAATACCACATTTTAGTATTGCTGATGAGGACTCAAATTCACCCACTGAAACTGAGAAAGTTCTGTTTGCCAGACAAGAAGCAAACCAGTTCAGGGAAATACCAGAAATACCAAGTGATAAGCACATAGGTGAGACACAGGTGTGATAAGCACATAGGTGAGACACAGGTGTGATAAGCACACAGGTATAACACATACATGTGTGATGAGCACACGTGTGGCACATAGAGGTGTGATAAGCACACATGTGAGACACATACAGGTGTGATAAGCACACAGGTGTAACATACAGGTGTGATAAGCACACAGGTGTAACATACAGGTGTGATCAGAACACTGGTGTGACGCATACAGGTGTGATAAGCATACAGGTGTGATCAGCACACAGGTGTGATGCATACAGGTGTGATAAGCACACAGGTGAGACACACAGGTGTTATAGGCACACAGGTGTAACATACAGGTGTGATAAGCACACGTGTGTAACATACAGGTGTGATAAGATCACAGGTGTGAAGCACACAGGTGAGACACATGCAGGTGTGATAAGCACACAGGTGTAACACATACAGGTGTGATAAGCACACCGGTATAACACATACAGGTGTGACAAGCACACAGGTGAGACAAATACAGGTGTGTGAGAAGCACACAGGTGTGATGCATACAGGTGTGATGCATACAGGTGTGATCAGCACACAGGTGTGACACATACAGGTGTGATAAGCACACGTGTGGCACATAGAGGTGTGATAAGCACACATGTGAGACACATACAGGTGTGATAAGCACACAGGTGTAACATACAGGTGTGATAAGCACACAGGTGTAACATACAGGTGTGATCAGAACACTGGTGTGACGCATACAGGTGTGATAAGCACACAGGTGTTATGCATACAGGTGTGATCAGCACACAGGTGTGATAAGCACACAGGTGAGACACACAGGTGTTATAGGCACACAGGTGTAACATACAGGTGTGATAAGCACACGTGTGTAACATACAGGTGTGATAAGATCACAGGTGTGAAGCACACAGGTGAGACACATGCAGGTGTGATAAGCACACAGGTGTAACAAGCACACAGGTGTAACACATACAGGTGTGATCAGAACACTGGTGTGACGCATACAGGTGTGATAAGCACACAGGTGTTATGCATACAGGTGTGATCAGCACACAGGTGTGATGCATACAGGTGTGATAAGCACACAGGTGAGACACACAGGTGTTATAGGCACACAGGTGTAACATACAGGTGTGATAAGCACACGTGTGTAACATACAGGTGTGATAAGATCACAGGTGTGAAGCACACAGGTGAGACACATGCAGGTGTGATAAGCACACAGGTGTGATAAGCACACAGGTATAACACATACAGGTGTGACAAGCACACGTGAGACAAATACAGGTGTGTGAGAAGCACACAGGTGTGATGCATACAGGTGTGATGCATACCGGTGTGATCAGCACACAGGTGTGACGCATACAGGTGTGATAAGCACACTGCTGAGACACATGTATGATAGGCACACAGGTGTGACACATACAGGTGTGGTAAGCACACAGGTGTAACATACAGGTGTGATCAGAACACTGGTGTGACGCATACAGGTGTGATAAGCACACAGGTGTTATGCATACAGGTGTGATCAGCACACAGGTGTGATGCATACAGGTGTGATAAGCACACAGGTGAGACACACAGGTGTTATAGGCACACAGGTGTAACATACAGGTGTGATAAGCACACATGTGTAACATACAGGTGTGATAAGATCACAGGTGTGAAGCACACAGGTGAGACACATGCAGGTGTGATAAGCACACAGGTGTAACACACACAGGTGTAACACATACAGGTGTGATAAGCACACAGGTGAGACAAATACAGGTGTGCTCAGCACACAGGTGTGACACATACAGGTGTGATAAGCACACAGGTGTAACATACAGGTGTGATAAGCACACAGGTGTAACATACAGGTGTGATCAGAACACTGGTGTGACGTGATAAGCACACAGGTGTTATGCATACAGGTGTGATCAGCACACAGGTGTGATGCATACAGGTGTGATAAGCACACAGGTGAGACACACAGGTGTTATAGGCACACAGGTGTAACATACAGGTGTGATAAGATCACAGGTGTGAAGCACACAGGTGAGACACATGCAGGTGTGATAAGCACACAGGTGTAACACATACAGGTGTGACACATACAGGTGTGATAAGCACACAGGTATAACATACAGGTGTGACAAGCACACAGGTGAGACAAATACAGGTGTGTGAGAAGCACACAGGTGTGATGCATACCGGTGTGATCAGCACACAGGTGTGACGCATACAGGTGTGATAAGCACACTGCTGAGACACATGTATGATAGGCACACAGGTGTGACACATACTCTTTCTCGCTCTCCAGGTCTCACCTGGATGCCAGCACACAGCAGTGGAAGAGACTGCACATGTCCCTGCAGGAACTGCTCAACTGGCTGCAGCTGAAGAGCGAGGAGTTGGCCCAGGAGCCACCTGTGGGGGGTGATGTCCCCACTGTGCAGCAGCAACTCGACACACACAGGGTGAGAGCGGGAAGTGAAGGATTGTGGGGAGTGTAGTTAAATGTAAATTTTCTCTACCGGTGTTCAGAGCGAAGTGAGGGATAATATAGGAGTACTGGTTAGTTTTTTTCTCACAGGAGTAGGATATCAGGAAGTACAGGTGAGTGCACAGTGTGTACTTTCTCTCTCTCTGTAGGTGTATGGATCACTTTGTTTTTATTGCGCTGACACATCATGTTTTTGAAAGCACCATTTTCTTCTTAAGCTGAGGTGCGGGAGTGAGTCATAGCTATTAATGTCAGTGCTGTCTGTGGTTGGAGGGCTTGAGGTGTCATGTTTCGTTTTTAATTTTACTGTGGAAGTTGAAGAATGCTGCGAAGAGAACTTCCAAAGTTCCAGAATGCTCTTGGATTCACATTCATGAAGTTATATTAACGCATCTAGAAAATATGGGGACTTCCTGTTAGACATACGAGGCAATTAAATTTTGCCTATAATTTGGCATCATTTGATCTCAGGAACTTGGTAGACACATACCAGTTTTTAGCAAGTGTGTATTTATGTATGTACAAACTATGATTTGTATATGCGATTAACTTTTTGTGTTTTGTTGAGATTGCAGTACTGGTACCAGTCTGGGTGAAAATGCTAAATAGTGGTAAATATAGACCTCACACAAGCTTTAGAGTCTTTTTTATATCTTCATCATTTCATACTGGCAGCCAAAATTAATTTTAAATGATTTTTAAAAGACTCCAATGCCTTTCTGCCATCTGTGTTTACCACTCAGCACTGTTTCAGGGAAGTTTAAAAATCCCAAAACGAGAGCAGTATTAGCAAATTAGACTAAACAACCACAGCCTGGCAGTAGGGACGGGCAGTCGTGAGGCAGTATCTGACCTGTGTATGTCATGGTTTTGCTGCCTGCTCTGCTCTTTTTGCGGGTGTTACCTCTCGTGGCCGTGTCTGGGTGCTCCGGTCATTTTCTCTCCCTCTCCGGGAGTAATTATCTGTTACAGGTGCCACTCCCCCTGTGTTTTGTGCTTTTGTGTCATTCTTGCCACGCAAAGCCAGGTAGAAGGTATAGGCCCTCGAAAGACTGCATTGCTCTCTTGTTGAAAGGAATGCAGGAACTTTCAGTTCTATTTGAGTGTAGGATTAGATCCATAGGATTCTTACTCCTTTTCTTTCGCTCTTTCCTTATTCTTTTCTCGTTTGCCTGCCCGTCCTTTTTGAGGAATACCTTTGTTATACTGTACCTTTACTTCGTTTCACCTCTTTGTTTCGCTCATTTATTATTTACTGAGCTTGAGGTCTTTCTTTTCTATTTTTCTTCTCTAGTCTTCTAAACTGTTCACCCTCTTTTTTGGGTTGTTTTGTGTTGGCTATACGCCGGGAGTTTTTCCCCATTCTATTTTATCGGCTCTAGTCTGCTCGACTCTTCGCCCTCTTCTCTGGGTTATTTTAGTTGGCTTACGCCGGGAGTTTTTCTTCCCATTTGTTTATTTCCTCTGTTCCGCTCGCGGACTCCCCTTTCCCCGTATTTTCAGTGGCTATTCCACGTCTTTTGGGTTACTTTGTGATCCCTCATGGTCGTGTTTGGTCCTCCGACCGAGCCACCTGACAGTGTAAGTCTGGAGCAGGTGACACTATGGAATTTCACCAATTTGTTCAGTCCAGAAACCCCTTCCTACAACTGTGATCCTACAACTGTGTACTCAAAATACATTTAGTCAATAAATAATTTTGTCAATGATTGAAAAACGTAAAAACAAACATTTTAATGTAATAAATAAATAATGTAACGTAAATATCTGCCGAATACCTGCCACTTGCCACTCTTTGGTCCTCCCAAAAACAAATGAATACAATAGATACCTTTCATTAATATGAATATATGTGTACTGTGTCATAATCATCAATTAATTGTATACAGTATGTGTATGCATATAGTGATTATCAATTCTTATTCATCTCTCTGTATTTTCTATTTTTAATCATATTTCTGATGATTATATTGCTTTAGAATACGCTTTGATGTGAGTGAAGTGTGTTTAATAGGATTGAGTGCGTTTTTGTCCTTTATAATGGAGTGACCTCTCTCTAATGGTGTGTTATAGGCTTTCAGGAAGGACATTCGGGCCAAAGAACCAGCTGTGACCAGTGCACTGGAAGCAGTGAGGGTCTTCCTGTCTGAGCAGCCTACGGACGGAGCAGGGAGAACAGAACCAGAACAAGGAGGTAGGGTGGTACAAACACTACACACACACACACACTGAGCAGCCTACGGACGGAGCAGGGAGAACAGAACCAGAACAAGGAGGTAGGGTGTTACAAACGCTACACACACAAACGCTACACACACACACACACACACACACACACACACACACTGAGCAGCCTACGGACGGAGCAGGGAGAACAGAACCAGAACAAGGAGGTAGGGTGGTACAAACGCTACACACACAAACGCTACACACACACACACACACACACACTGAGCAGCCTACGGACGGAGCAGGGAGAACAGAACCAGAACAAGGAGGTAGGGTGGTACAAACGCTACACACACAAACGCTACACACACACACACACACACACACACACTGAGCAGCCTACGGACAGAGCAGGGAGATTAGAACCAGAACAAGGAGGTAGGGTGGTACAAACACCACAGACACACTCGCACACAAATACACACGCATGCACACACACACACAAATGCACGCGCACACACACACACACACGCACAGACACACACACACACACACACACACACATGCAGACACTGAAACAGCCCTTGGGTTTTAACGTATCTGAAGCAGAATAAAGGCACTTTGATATAGTTGAATCCGAGGACTGGAATTTTCTTCTCTAATGAACAGTCGATAACATGATTAGCTCTCATAGCGAGAACACTTGATGAGCTCAAACTGTGTCACGTGGACTTGTTTGTACATCTCAGGGAAACGGTGAAGCACAGCAGAATTAAGTCTTGCATGCGGCCAACTGTTTGAGCTGCTCCTCAGCGTTTACAGCAGGCGGGGGGGGGGGAGGGGGGTGCTATCGAACGGGGGTGGGGGGGTGGGGGGGGTGCGGGGGGGGGTATTTACAGTGTAGGAGGACGACACACAAAACTAACTAAAATACTTCCACTCCTGTCAGTTACTTTTCGTAGCGTTCAGTGTTAGTCTGTACATGTGACTAGACTTGTGTGTTGTCCGGTGTATGTGGAATGTTCTGCTGTCAGTGGCTGTGACCGAATATGATCCCTGTTCTCTGCCCCCTGTCCACTCAGACCCCTGTCTACTATGTGCCCTCTCCCCTCACTTTGCAAGCAGTGTGGGAAAGAAATCCTGCAAAACTCTTTCCAATCTAGTGAGGATGAGGAAGTAGTTCATAATATGTCCCGCGCTTGTACCATAGACATACACATACATTCTATGTCGTGTACTACAAGTTGTAGTTTCTACTTCCGGGTTAACTTCCTGAAATTGTGAGATGAGTGTGTTCCTGAATCCCCTCAACAAAAGTCTGGAAATATGGGTTTCATCCTGGGATTTTAAGTTCTCCCATTTGTGAGAAAATTTGCCCACTCAAAAACTTTTTGTCAAAGTTGACTTAAATATGCGCCCTCAAAGGGGGGAAGAGATCATATTCGGTCACGGCCCTGGGGCCACATGTATAAACAATGCTGAGCAGAAAAATGCCCTCAGAAAGCCGCGTAAGCGAGTTTCCACGCAGAAATTCAGATATAACACGTGCTGTGAGAATCTGTGTACCTCTGCACACGATAGACACCATATGTACGCAATGTTTGGAGTCTGTGTGATATGGCGACACCGTGACCGAAAGGCAGAGGTAGAAAATGCAAAACTTTTTTAAAGCAGATTTCTGACTTTCAGCCTGAGCATTCTTTTATGCATTTTTTTACTCACATGTTTAATACATGTGGCCCCTGGTCTGTTGTCTGAGTAGGTAGTGTAGTAAAGGGCCGTTCACACAGCGGACAGTAGATGGCAGGACGAAACCGGATGTCATTCTTTTCAATGAGACAACGACGGCAGTCGACGGCAAAATCGCATATTTTTATTTTTGCCGTCTACCGCTGTGGCAGGGTCACGTACCGATGGAACGGAAGTGGTACGTTTCAAAATGGATGAGAAGTTTGTGCAACTTCGTGGTAGAGAATGAGAGAGGTGGGAGTAAATATCGAACCAAAAAGTTAAAAAATACAGAGATGTTGACAAAAAGGCTGCAGCATGGAGAGTTGTAAGCACTGACATGCAGATCCCAGGTACACATTATTATTAGCTGTATATTCAGAAGCTTTTCTGTGTATGATTTGAGGTGTAACTAACTAGCTAGCGCAGCTACCTAAACTAGCTAACATTATGATACACACACACCGCCCATTTATGAAGACACAGACTGAAACAACACAGTAATACACACACACACACACGCACAACGTATAAATACACTTTCGGTTGCGGTCCATTTTGTCAAGGCGCTCTTTGGTACACCGGTAATCTGTTTCGCACAGACCGTAAATATGGCAACGGATATAAACAATGCGTTACCGCGGCGGACATTTCTGTACCGTCCTGCCGTCGACCGCCCGCTGTGTGAACGCAGCATAACTCTTTCTCACCACCAGGGGAGTACAAGCTGTGGACAGATGTGGGACTAATAGTAGTATCGGTCATCTAGCTGTGTCTGTTACAGGGTGTGCATTCTGTGTTGGTGGTTCACAGGGTAACAGCTTGTGTTTGGGTTGTTTTTACGCGTTCCTCTTTCAGTGAGCGGGACTTTAAGTGTATGTGACCCACTCACAGACGGTCTCCTTTCTGCAACACGCGTGTGTTAATGCTGCAGGTGTGTGTAGGGTGTCAGTGCTGCGTGTTTGTATACGTGTGGCGTTTAAGTGATTTGTGTTCCTCTGACAACGTGTGACGTGTGGTGGGTTCTTACGCTGTGTATTTAAAAAAAAAAAAAAAAGAATTAAGCATGCCAGGTGTTTATACTCAATGGGGGAATGTATTAAGAAAGGCAACAGAAAAAAACGAATTAATTTGAGTCGAGTGGAAAACTGCTCAGTATTGCTTTTAGGGTAAAAACATAAAACAGGAGCAACTAGGAGGACTAAATGAAGATAAAAGATCCTCATTTATCACTTTAAATATTACAAGCTGCTGCTAACAGCTAATTTTGCAGTGATGCTTAGTTCTGAATAGGTATCGTGATGCTACGCAAAACATAGAGAATATACACATACAGGGGTGTATATATAGGGGTGTGAGTTGACGAGGTTACAAAAATGAACTAAAGTATGAGAAATGTCAACAAGCTTGAATCCAAAACAGCTTGAATCCACAAGTTTTCCAATTTTAGCGACATGACTAAGTGTCTGGTCCATCTTGCGCAGTGTTCCTTATATAAGTGAGCGCGGATCCCAGGTAGTTCGCTTCAGCTGTTTTTTGGAGTTTCGCGAGCGTGGTTTCGGCTTCCGTGCACATGCTCAGTGAGCGGTGAGTGAAACTACAGGATGTATTTTAGGCACAGCGTTGAGGATCCAGAGTCTTTTGATTTCGTTTTAGTTCCTGTCTGGTGGAGGGGAATGTGCGTCTCCCTAACTCTGCTCCACACATGTTAGCAGCGCAGATAATGAACATGTCTTGCCAGCTGTGGCCATACCCTGATGGGCTCGCGCTCATCAAGAAATACACAGTGACTGCCATATTAAAATAAGTGTGTATGTACAGAGCACATTTATACTGTATAGATAGCTCTTTTGGCATAACTTTGTAGTCACTACTAAGTCATACTTTTAAAATGTGCAGTGCAAAGTTAGTATTGGGGCTTTTACGGTTTGTGTTCTTCCTACAAAATGTGTTGGGTGTTTTACCACATGTTCCCGTGGCAGTGAGTGTATTTTGGAGGTGTTAAGGTTTTAGAGTAACCCGCAGTTTGGGGTGTGTTGGGGTATTAAGGCTGTAGGGTAACCCACAGTTGGGGGTGTGTTGGGGTATTAAGGCTGTAGGGTAACCCACAGTTTGGGGTGTGTTGGGGTCTTAAGGCTGTAGAGTAACCCACAGTTGGGGGTGTGTTAGGGTATTAAGGCTGTAGAGTAACCCACAGTTGGGGCTGTGTTGGGGTATTAAGGCTGTAGGGTAACCCACAGTTTGGGGTGTGTTGGGGTATTAAGGCTGTAGAGTAACCCGCGGTTAGGAGTGTGTTGGGGTATTAAGGCTGTAGAGTAACCCACAGTTGGGGCTGTGTTGGGGTATTAAGGCTGTAGAGTAACCCACAGTTGGGGCTGTGTTGGGGTATTAAGGCTGTAGAGTAACCCACAGTTGGGGCTGTGTTGGGGTATTAAGGCTGTAGAGTAACCCACAGTTTGGGGTGTGTTAGGGTATTAAGGCTGTAGAGCAGGGGTCCTCAATCTTATCCAGAAAGGGCCGGTGTGGGTGCAGGCTTTTGTTCCAACCAAGCAGTTACACACCTGATTCTACTAATCAAGCTCCTTAGCAAAGACTCTAGTGATTGATTAGTAGAATCAGGTGTGTAACTGCTTGGTTGGAACAAAAGCCTGCACCCACGCCGGCCCTTTCTGGATAAGATTGAGGACCCCTGCTGTAGAGTAACCCACAGTTGGGGCTGTGTTGGGGTATTAAGGCTGTAGAGTAACCCGCAGTTGGGGGTGTGTCGGGGTATCAAGGCTGTAGAGTAACCCACAGTTGGGGCTGTGTTAGGGTATTAAGGCTGTAGAGTAACCCACAGTTGGGGCTGTGTTGGGGTATTAAAGCTGTAGAGTAACCTGCAGTTTGGGGGTGTGTTGGGGTATTAAAGCTGTAGAGTAACCTGCAGTTTGGGGTGTGTGTTGGGGTATTAAAGCAGACATGAAACGCTCGGTAAAAGTAACCCACAGTTGGGGGTGTGTTGGTGTTGTTAAGATTTTAGAGTAACTGGCAGTAAGGGGTGTGTTGGGGTGAAACTCACGTTGTGTGTTCTCACACCAGAGATCAGCCCGGAGGAGCGTGCTCAGAACATGGGGCGTGTCCTACGGAAAGAGGCGGAGGATGTGCGCACAGGGTGGGACGGGCTTCGTCTGCGGGCGGCAGACTGGCAGCAGCAGCTGGAGCGGGCACTAGAGCGGCTGCTGGAGCTCCAGGACGCCCAGGACCAACTGGACCTCAAGCTTCAGCAGGCTGAGATGGTGAAGGAGTCCTGGGAGCCCGTGGGCAACCTGCTCATCGACTCCCTCCAGGAGCATATCGACAGAATCAAAGTGAGTCACCACACACGGCACCCAGAGTTACGCTCCGCGGGAACAGAGCAGGCTGCTGCTCAACCAATCACACAAGGCCACAAGGCCGCTACTTGAGAACATTCCTGAGAAGAAGAATAATAAAAGATATTTTATTTTTCACTCTTTCCTCTTGCTTTTCTAATGTATTGGCGTTAAGCACTGAAAGCATCTGAAAACATTGGCAACGCTAAAAGCTTTACCAGATTATACCTCTAATTGTTTCCTTTGGAAAAGACATTCCTCATCTCAGTGGACCAACCTGGTAAAATAAAGTAAAAAAAAATGTTTGTTTACAAGTGTTTACTTTTAAATTCAGCAATTTTCTACATCCACCATGGGCAGTCGCATGCCATCGAGAGCTATAGTTTTTATAGTGCAATAATCTCTGTAATATAAAAACTATTCCAACAGCAGGTTTATTGACTTTGATTATTATGGCTTGATTAAAGCACTATTTTTTTAGGCCCTTGCATCGTTTACAGCATTGCTCTCATGGAGTGTGCTTCTCAATCCCACAGCATGACACCCGAGGCAAAAAGTATACCATGTAGATCAATAAACTTTGAATGGTTCAATTCAAGTTTTAACAATAAGACAAAACTATCTATCCAGTTCTTTGTTATGCCTAACAACATATGGGTTTATTTCATATTTAATTTTAGCTTGCTTCGATAACCGCCTATCGGGTATAGTGAAGCAAACATTATGTCAATTAATTTGTTGGCATCTAGGAGGTTGCCGTGTGAATATCTAACTACTTTCATTTGTCTGTTTTACGTCTAGTTTTTTTTTGTTGTTCTGAAATGGAGGAGAATACAGCTGCTAAGCTAGCTCAGCTAAAGATGTGCACTTGTGTTAAGATATTTTTTAATGCTGGGACACGGGGGACTAACCTCCGAACTGTGCTTTTTCAGGCTTTTCGAACAGAGATAGCCCCTATCAAAGATGATGTAACTCAGGTGAATGACCTCGCCTCCACCTTCTGCCCCATGGGTATCCAGCTGTCACAGATGAACCTCAACAGGCTGGAGGACCTCAACACGAGATGGAAGCTTCTCCAGGTACGGCTCTGAACGCACCTGAGCAGGTGCACACTGACACCAAATAAAGCACACCTGAGATGGAAATACACTATATGGCCATAAGTATGTGGACACCCCTTAGTCTGGGGCTGTTTTACATGGTTCGGGCTAGGCCCCTTAGTTCCAGTGAAGGCAAATCTTAACACTACAGCATGCAATGACATTCCAGACTATTCTGTGCTTCCAACTTTGTGGCAACAGTTTGGGGACGGCCCTTTCCTGTTTCAGCGTGACAATGCCCCCGTGCACAAAGCGAGGTCCGTACAGAAATGGTTTGTCGAGATCGGTGTGGAAGAACTTGACTGGCCTGCACAGAGACTCAACCCCATTGAACACCTTTGGGATCAATTGGAAAGCCGACTGCATGCCAGGCCTAATCACCAAACATCAGTGCCCGACCTCACTAATGCCCTTCTTTCAGGCTGAATGGAAGAAAATCCATGCAGCAATGTTCCAACGTGGAAAGCCTTCCCGGGAGAGTGGAGGCTGTTATAGCGGCTGGGGGGGGCCATGATTTTGGAATGACATAGTGGATGAGCAGGTGTCCATACACTTTTGGCCATGTAGCGCACACTGGTTGTGACAAATAAACAGTGCCGCTGACCGAAAGGCATCGGCACAGATCCTACAGTAGCACAAACCTTGCTACATAACTGAATTAATTCATATTAAAGTAACATTAATATATTATTACAATGTGCATAAAAATTCATGAATATTTACAAAACATAACTTAATCTGTTTGAACTCCGGTACTTTATATACGCATACAAACAGATGGACGCTGATGGTGAAAAATAAATATTGATATTGACAGATGCCCACTGATACTGTGTGAAGATGGAGTGTAATGTCGCTTCCTACTGACACAGCTACATGCTGTGGCAGCTGTACTCTTGGTTTGCTACTGCGGGAAAGAGCACTTCATACAGTGAAATGCGTCATCATAATGCTGAGCATGTTGCCTCCAGGGATAAAGTGTATTCAACTCAAGTGTTCCCTATTGTCTGGGGAATTAAAATACGTATGAACGGTATTGACGTGAAAGAGAAAGACCTTTGTTTCATTGTGGGAAAGTAACTGTTAACAACACACAGACAGCTGTTTAGCACATGACCACTTTCCAAACAGCAAGATGCGTGTATTTCATCCATACAGCTTCATCGACTATACTCAGTTACTTCACTGTACTCTGTTACTACACTATACTCAGTTACTACACTATACTCAGCTTCATCGACACTAAGTTATGAAAGAGCAGGAAATGGTGGCATCTCCGCTGCTTAAATGTGTCAATTCTGGGTGTGGGGAAAAAAAAGAAAAACACTATGGAAGAGAATGGAAGAAATTGCGTAAGTCTGCATTTATGCTCAGTTACTACACTATACTCAGTTACTACACTGTACTCTGTTACTACACTATACTCTGTTACTACACTGTACTCTGTTACTATACTCTGTTACTACACTATACTCTGTTACTACACTGTACTCTGTTACTACACTATACTCTGTTACTACACTGTACTCTGTTACTACACTATACTCTGTTACTACACTGTACTCTGTTACTATACTCTGTTACTACACTATACTCTGTTACTACACTATACTCTACTACACTATACTCTGTTACTATAGTCTGATACTACACTATACTCTGTCCCCTCTCTAAATAGTTTTAAAAAGGTCAGACGTAGCAAACCATTTTCTACAGAATTACTTTATTGAACGTATTCATTTTTAAATCGTGGTGTTTTAAATGAAGAGGGAGCCATTGTAGTAAAGGCAAATGGCTCTTGTATAGTAGTAGAAGCAGCAGCAGTTGTTATAATGGTAATAACAGACATAGTAGGAACAGTAGTCGTAGCAGTAACAGTACTAGTGGTACAAGTAGTAGTAGTAACAGTTATCGTTGTCGAAGCAGCAGTTATAGTAACAGTAGCAATAACAGTAGTAGTAGTAGTAAGTCATAGCAGTAGTAGCAGTAGTAGTAACAGTAGCAATAACAGTAGTAGTAGTAAGTCATAGCAGTAGTAGTAACAGTAGCAATAACAGTAGTAGTAGTAAGTCATAGCAGTAGTAGCAGTAGTAGTAACAGTAGCAATAACAGTAGTAGTAGTAAGTCATAGCAGTAGTAGCAGTAGTAGTAACAGTAGCAATAACAGTAGTAGTAGTAAGTCATAGCAGTAGTAGCAGTAGTAGTAACAGTAGCAATAACAGTAGTAGTAGTAAGTCATAGCAGTAGTAGCAGTAGTAGTAACAGTAGCAATAACAGTAGTAGTAGTAAGTCATAGCAGTAGTAGCAGTAGTAGTAACAGTAGCAATAACAGTAGTAGTAGTAAGTCATAGCAGTAGTAGTAACAGTAGCAATAACAGTAGTAGTAGTAAGTCATAGCAGTAGTAGCAGTAGTAGTAGCAGTAGCAATAACAGTAGTAGTAGTAAGTCATAGCAGTAGTAGCAGTAGTAGTAGCAGTAGCAATAACAGTAGTAGTAGTAAGTCATAGCAGTAGTAGCAGTAGTAGTAACAGTAGCAATAACAGTAGTAGTAGTAAGTCATAGCAGTAGTAGCAGTAGTAGTAACAGTAGCAATAACAGTAGTAGTAGTAAGTCATAGCAGTAGTAGCAGTAGCAGTAGTAATAACAGTAGTAGTAGTAAGTCATAGCAGTAGTAGCAGTAGTAGTAGCAGTAGTAATAACAGTAGTAGTAACAGTTATCGTTGTAGAAGCAGCAGTTGTAGTAGCAGTAGCAATAACAGTAGTAGTAAGTCATAGCAGTAGTAGCAGTAGTAGTAGCAGTAGTAATAGCAGTAGTAGTAACAGTCATCGTAGTAGCAGCAGCAGTTGTAGTAGCAGTAGCAATAACAGTAGTAGTAGTAAGTCATAGCAGTAGTAGCAGTAGTAGTAGCAGTAGTAATAACAGTAGTAGTAACAGTCATCGTAGTAGCAGCAGCAGTTGTAGTAGCAGTAGCAATAACAGTCGTAGTGATAGTAGTAACAGTCATCGTAGTAGCAGCAGCAGTTGTAGCAGTAGCAATAACAGTAGTAGTAGCAGTAGTAGTAGCAGCAGTAGTAATAACAGTAGTAGTAATAGTAGTAACAGTCATAGCAGTAGTAGCAGTAGTAGTAGCAGCAGTAGTAATAACAGTAGTAGTAGTAACAGTCATCGTAGTAGGAGCAGTAGTAATAACAGTAGTAGTAATAGTAGTAACAGTCATAGCAGTAGTAGTAGCAGTAGTAATAACAGTAGTAGTAGTAACAGTCATCGTAGTAGGAGCAGTAGTAATAACAGTAGTAGTAATAGTAGTAACAGTCGTAGCAGTAGTAGCAGTAGTAGTAGCAGTCATAGTAGTAGCAGCAGCAGTAGTAGTAGCAGTAGCAATAACAGTCGTAGTGAGTTGCCTGACATTCAAGTGTAGCATGAGGCTACATTTGCTGAACATTTTGAAAGATGTAACTATTGTAAAAAAAAAAAACAGCCCAGTGGTACTGCTCTTCAATGCAGCATTTAATTATGTTTTCATACTCATTTCACTGTATTGTACAGGAATTATTCATTTGTCTGTTTTATGAAAGTCTGTTTGCGTGTTATAAATAATCTGTTATACCATTTTGCCCTACTTTAATGTTTGCTGCCATGTTTTATAGAAACAGACCTAATTAATATTTTCTCAACTTTCTGTATCAGATTTGACTTTGCTCCTTCTTTTACATTGGTTTGACATGCTGGCTAATTAACACAGATAAACAGACACTGACAAATCCTTACTTCTACTGAGAGACGCACTCACATACAGACAGATACACACTGATGCTGATAGTTAGACACCAACTGGAGAATCACTGACCTAATTGTGTCAAAAACTATAGTGTCAATTTGGGAGCTCTGCATCCACAAGAGAGGGTTACACAGGGTTATGCTTAAGAACTTTTCAGTCTGTTTTATCGGGACTATACCTGCCACTAGAGGGAGTTATATCAGAACTGGGGGTGATGTGTGTGCCAGTGGCACATCTCTTCTCACTTCAGATTAAAGAGGACTTTCGCTGCAGTACTGCTTGCTGATTGGTTGATAACTGTAACTTTTTTCTAAAACTATAAATTGCTTTATTTAGCAAAGCTGGTTTTAAAATCTGTGGTTTAAATCTAGAAGTGCTCAAAATCTTGTCATTTGATATATTATTAATGGCTTTTTTTTTCTTTTTTTGGAATTGTCAACTCAAATTACTTGTTATCTCTGAAGTCGGAACTTCCCAAATGCAGAAAACCCGGAAATAAGCATATCATCCTGAGATTTAAAGTACACTACGTTTAGAGAACAGTTTGGCTACTTCACAACTTTCCCATCCAGTGTACTCAACTAGCATACTCAATAGTATAAAATGGTGTTCATTCAAACAGTTGTTTCTCAGTGCTGCAGTCTCCCAGTCATAGCTAGTTAATAATGTCAACCTTCAGTTGTATTACCCAGCATGCACTTGTCATGACAAGTGCCATTACTCACTGCCTAACAGGAAAATGACTCCAACACTGTTGTATATATGACAACATCATTCATTTAGATTCAGTTACATTTAAACCATACAATTAAAGTCAGAGGGTGTAAAGAAATCTCCAAATGTGTGTAATTCCAGTCAAAAGACCGTCAAAGGTTGCGTGATGTCATTGTAGAGGGACATTATAGCTAAGTGGTGTATGATGTCATAATTGACTGACACAGTAGATGTAATGTGTGATCGAATTGTCTTAAACCTAAGGTTTTTGAGCTCTGTAGTCGTTGTATTTAAAGAAAATTAGCATAGATTTTATTGCATTGTTATTATTGATTCCTGGAAGAAATGACTACACTACTGCAGGGTATAGTGAACACACACCAGTGATCCCTATACGAATGCTGTCTGGCCACGTAACATGCGAGCAGTCTGACCTGTGCAATGTGTGTGTAATCTGAGTCAGGTGCTCACTTGAGAGTGTAAACAAAAGTGAGGGATCACAGGACCCAGAGGGCCGACAAACCCGCAGTCATGTGATTGACGGTCATGTGATCTGTAAAGTCATGAGAGCAGCTTCTGTAATCCACCACTCAAAGGTGGAGAGAGGGACAGAAAGCCTGTGAAGCATGCCCAGACTCGTTACTCTCTGCAGGGGAACATTGGGCTGTGCTTTAGGGCAGAGGGTGTGAGAGGTCAGCCGTATTCTCTTTCTGTCAGTGTGAGCAGCACAGTTTAGCTGGCCGCTGCTAGCCCCTGACCTCAGTTACTGTAGGGTTCAGTGTGTGGGATGGTGGCGTTATTGAGTTTGTTTTGTGCTTATTTTTGTCACCCGGACTCAATACAGTGAGGTGTGATTATGTAAATCTGAGACATGCTTTTCTTTCTCTGAGAAAAAAAGTGTAAACGCGTGAAAGAGAGAGAGAGTGAGAGAGAAAGACTGGTTAAGTACTGGGCTGTGGAACCCTGTACCCAGAATGCATTTCAGATTTCAAGTAAATCTGAGCCGTTGCTTGCATTCTGCCGTTCATGCCTCTAGTACTGTCAATTTAAATGGTATGAATAATAAGAGGTTGGGTGGTCTTGACTGAATGTACAATAATTACAGTATCCAGCTGTTGCACCGCCCTCAAAATGAGCTGTCTTGTCTCCATAATCCTAATCAGGTTTCCATGGAAACCTGCAGAATCTCAGGGAGAATGAAGGAGGTGGGAGATATATCCAAGGTAATGTTTACTTTGAATGTAATTCACTACGACCTATCCAAGTCGCAGGTCCCGCCCATTGAACAAGCACCATCCAATCAAAATCGTTCCATGACCGAGCAAGCTGTCCATCCACCACGGGTCATCCAAATATTGCCTCCTCTGACTCCTTTCAACTGATCCCCTCCACCTATATCTCTCTCCCTCTGTTCCCCTGTTCTTCTCATTCCCCATTCTCTCTTCCACATTCTTCCTCTTCTTCCCTCACTCCCGTTCCTTCTGTCATACCTCTCTCTCTCTCGGTCACCCCCCTCTATCTCTGTGATTCTGACATTTCAGTGTTGATTAGTCGTGGGGATGTTCTACGGGATATCTGCTCTATTTTCCAAGTACAGAAGCAATGCTTCTCCGTTTCAGCGTGGTGCATCTCCGTTTCAGCGTGGTGTGGAAAGTTCATGCTATTGTTTGCCATATCTGTGTAATGTGGCTGTATCTGTACACGGTCCCACAATGCATCTCATCCATTTACTGTGGCTGTATCTGTACACGGTCCCACAATGCATCTCATCCATTTACTGTGGCTGTATCTGTACACGGTCCCACAATGCATCTCATCCATTTACTGTGGCTGTATCTGTACACGGTCCCACAATGCATCTCATCCATTTCTTCACTTTCAGCAGAGGTCCTTTTCTGTGGTTTCAATGTTTTTTTTAAAAGAATGTTTCAGCAGTATTTCTGATTCACTTTCTCATTGATTCTCTCTCTCTCTCTCTCTCTCTCTCTTTTTCTCCAGGTTTCTATTGAAGAACATTACAGGCAGCTCAACGAAGCCCACAGGGACTTTGGTCCCCAGTCTCAGCACTTCCTTCTTCGTAAGCCAACTTTTATGTCTACATTCCCCGTCCGTACCGAAAATGTCTTTCACACTCTGCTCTCTCCCTTTCCCTCTCAGCCCACCTCTCTACACACGGTCTACACTAGTTAACATCTCAGCCTGCTTCACAAACTTTCCACCACACTTCCGAAACATGTCATCCAACCCTACAACATTTCTCCCCACTTGTTCAACGTTTAATTCAGAATTGCAACATTTCATCCCATCTCCAGCCTGTACCATCTTACCACTGTACATTCACCTCCTCTTCACACTCTCAAACCTCCCTAGAGTTAACACGTCCTGGAGCTAACTGATGTTTTGTATGATTAGGCAGGGGGAAATTGTGAAGGTGTGTGTGTGCGCGCGCATCTGTGCGTGTGTGTGTGTGTGTGTGTGTGTGTGTGTGTGTGTGTGTGTGTGTGCGTGTGTGTGTGGGTGTATGTGATGAGAGGAGAAAAGAGTGTGTGTTCCATGGGACAGGGAGGTGCTGAAAGATGTGTACTTATCTCTGCGCTCAAATAAATTTCATTTCCGCAGGCTTCTGCCCTGATCCACTGAGTTCTCCACACTGGGAACATAATCCCATCACAGAGAGAGAGACAGAGAGAGAGAGAGAGAGAGAGAGAGAGAGAGAGAGAGAGAAGGAAGGAATGAGGGAGGGAGGGAGGGAGGGAGAGGGAGAGAGAGAAATTGATTCACTTTCTCCCATACTGTAACAATTTTAAGACTCACAAATAAAGCATATCTTTTTCTAGAGACAGCTAATACTCTCCCCATTTTACAAACATGACAGATGTAGAAAATCTGTGAGCCGTGCTTGGAAGAGCCTCACAGCCCTACAAGTGACCAAATATAATTTGCCTGAAAGTGCCAGAGAGAAGCACATTGGACACAGTGTGCAGCGGGGAAGGAAGAATTCTGAATAGTTGCTTTGAAAATAAGGATGTTTGTATTTTATATAGACATATTCTGCACACACCTAGTTGTGCTTATTTTTGCAATTATTTACTTTGGCGAGAAGGAGAGCAAGATAGAGATGGTGGTTTGGGACATTTAAATTTAATTTAGTTAGTCATTTTTACTTGTCTTTCTCTTGTTTTTATTAGTCATTTATTGTATTGTTATTATTATTGAATTTTTAAATCCTGTGCTTTTATTCCCATCTGCACACGCCATGGGCTAAATACCCTGTCAGTTTAGTCATCATAGTTATCACACAAATAGAGACTTGTGCAAATTAGAGAGATTGGGGGCATGGGGAAAAAGGGGGAGTTTGAAAGAGAAAGAAGACATTTTGGGTTAGTATTTTCATCCTAAAATGTGCTTCATTTGACAAAAACATAGCCGTAGCAGGGGGTTTGGAATATGCACATTGACACCGCTGTCAATTAGTCACTGATAATGTACAAAAGAATAAATAAAAAGAAAATGAATACCCACTACGTTGTGAGAAACGGTGTCCTTGTCCCTCAGACTGTGACT
This sequence comes from Ilyophis sp. 1 JC-2022, assembly GCA_022702515.1. Lineage (NCBI taxonomy): Eukaryota > Metazoa > Chordata > Actinopteri > Anguilliformes > Synaphobranchidae > Ilyophis > Ilyophis sp. 1 JC-2022. The sequence goes on along the minus strand of CM040398.1, from coordinate 9,242,003 downwards.
GGTAGTCACGTATGACCCTGGCCTCTCGACTATAAACTACCTCTTCTTTCCCAGTAGGATAGGGATTTCATGCTATGGTTTTATTTTCCTGTTTTTACTGGTATTCATTTCTCTCCTCTCCCCCATATACAGCCTCTGTTCAGCGTCCATTTGAACGATCAATTTCTCCCAACAACGTACCCTACTACATCAAGTGAGTATCTACCTGACCACAATGCTAGCCCTATTACTACAGCAAGTATATTACCTCAACCCTAACTTTAATACCACCTCGCAAATTAATACTACCACTATACCACATGTCTGTCTAACCCTAGCACTGCTACTTCACCATGTATACACTCAAGACTAACAGTACTAATTCACCATGTATGTGCCGAACACTAACTCTGCTACCTTACCATCTGTGCAGCGCCACGTCAGGATAATTCATCAGAGCAAAGCCCTTGTGCTCTTGTTGAGTAGAAAGGCCAAAGCTTGGCAGCGGCGTAGTATAATGGGTAGGGAATTGGGCTTGTAACCCAAAGGTTGCAGGTTCGATTCCCAGGTAGGACACTGCCACTTTACCCTTGAGCAAGGTGCTGAACCTGAATTGCTTCAGTATATATCCAGGTGTAAAGAAATAATGGATAGTATGTAAAAATTCTATTTAAAGATTTGTGTTAAAAACACAAAAGAAATTTGTGTTTTTAAATTGTTTAAGTCGCTCTGGATAAGAGCATCTGCTAAATGCCTGTAATAAAGCTTACAGTAACTACTCCAATTATAAGTCATAAGGGACATAGTCTCTCTCATATGTCTACATCTTCATGGTGTTTAGTTTGGATTAATCAGGTAAAATGAGCTCTAAAATTGTTGTGGAATCCAGGTTTATTGACTGGTATGATGTGTACTGGTTTAAGTTTGGCAGAGCACAGTACCAGCTGGAGGTTCTGTAGACCTGCTGGAAGTCCTGTAGATTTAGTTAAATGCAAAAGTATTCGGACAGTGACACAATTTTTGTTGTTTTGGCTCTGTACTCCAAAAAATTCCAGCCCTTTTTGTACATAGTCTCTTATTGCTCCCCGAAAACGGGGGGACTATGTATAAATATTGCTGCAATTCCTACACGGATCACCCGATGTGGACGTAAATACCCTAAAATTAAAGCTGACAGTCTGCACTTTAACTTCATATTCTTTGTTCTATTTTAAAATACAATGTGCTGGAGTACAGAGCCAAAACAACAAACATTGTGTCATTGTACCACTACTTTTGCATTTTACTGTAAGTTTATTTTGGCCTGGATGAGGTTGAGTAGCCCTGATTGATGTTCTGTAGCCTGCACATGGTCCTGTTGACCTATGGTTCTGTAGGTCTCTATGTAGTTCTGTTGACCTATGGTTCTGTAGGTCTGTATGTGGTTCTGTTGACCTGTTCGTGGATTGGCTCTGTAGGTCCGTATGTTGTTCTGTCGAATTGTACGTGGTTTGATAACCCTGTATACAGTTCTGTAGATCTGTATGTGGTTCTGTTGACCTGTACGTGGTTCTGTAGGTCCGTATGTGGTTTTGTCGAATTGTACGTGGTTTGATAACCCTGTATACAGCTCTGTAGGTCTGTATGTGGTTCTGTTGCCATGCATGGTTTGCTGGTCTTGGTGGTCAGTCCAGATCTCTGAGTGTCTCTCTGTACACATCATGTTTAGGGAGAAAATACATCTGACATTAATGGCCATTAACTTGTATTGCTCTGAAATAACAAAAGGGCTTGTAGCGTGTTGTGTGTTTTCAACAGTGAATGTTGGGTGATACAGTTAGTCAGTGAGTGTGTCACAGTGGCAAGTGCATGCGAGAGTATGTACGCGTGCGCGTGTGTGCGTGTGTGTTTAGTGACAGGTTTCCCTCTCTATGTGCAGAAAAGAGAAAACAGGACCAGAGGAGATGACCCGGACCCTCCCAGAGTGAGTGAGAGTGCAGGGTGTTCTCGCTTTCAGATAGAGCAGCACTGACAATGCCTAACTAGCCAAACTTACAGACCGGAGTACACTGACATCTAACTAGCCAAACTTACAGACCGGAGTATACTGACATCTAACTAGCCAAACTTACAGACCAGAGTACACTGACATCTATAGCCAATCTTACAGACCGGGGTACACTGCAATATCTAACAAGCCAAACTTACAAATCGGGGTTACACTGACATCTAACTAGCCAAACTTACAGACCGGGGTACACTGACATCTAACTAGCCAAACTTACAGACCGGAGTACACTGACATCTAACTAGCCAAACTTACAGACCGGAGTACACTGACATCTAACTAGCCAAACTTACAGACCGGAGTACACTGACATCTAACTAGCCAAACTTACAGACCGGAGTACACTGACATCTAACTAGCCAAACTTACAGACCGGAGTACACTGACATCTAACTAGCCAAACTTACAGACCGGAGTACACTGACATCTAACTAGCCAAACTTACAGACCGGGGTATACTGACCGCACTGATGGATACTAAGCGTACTAACCACACAGCATGTCAGCAAAGTAAAGGAGGCAAAAAGGATCTTGTTAATGTAATCAGTCAATTTTATATGTTGTATAAATACGGCATAAGACATTCTGCTTTTGATTTCCACAAGTAATTCTACACCAGGAGGAAAATGAGCACCACTTATTACGATTTGAAACCGTAACAGACGGCGTAAAATTAGTCTCGTTAAAAATTCTAGATGAATATATGTACAATTTTTAAACACCGATCAAGAAAATGTGTAAAAGCTTTGAAATTACTGTTATATTTAAATATGTAATTTGGTTTGTGTATTTGGTGTTTTCTGTTTTTCACCAACGATGGTTGTTTTCAGAAAATCGTAGCCTGTAATTGCTCTTTTCTGACATCAGTTGTGGGAAAGTTGTAGCCTGTTGAACAGTCCATAGAACATGTTTGCTCTCTTTCTCGCTTTTGCAAGGGTTTAGGAGTTAATTTGACCTGTATCAAACACCGAAGCAGCATCTCGCATATTGTGAGCAATTAGGTTTATTTATTACCCGATCAATAGAATGTCTACAGAACTGTTGACACCTGTACCTGGCGAAAGGTACCCTGCATCACCACAAAAAAGCCAGTTTGCAAGCTAGCCAGCTGAATACTGACCATTCTGATGGTTTAATTCAATTCATACAAACTTAAACACAAGCTACATCAATATTAGCTCTATAAAATATAGTAGATGAAAATACATTTACACGATGCAGATTTCTCACAAACCTTGCTTTGCTGTGATTAAAACCACATTGAAGATAAGCATTTGAATAACTGACACTATAAACATCAAGCTGCATGTTAGCCCAGCCCAGTAAAGATATACAACTTTTGTAGCAATAAGAAACTGGAGAAAAGGCTGAGAACTCTGTGAAAATTTGTCTGCAGATTACATTATGAAGCTGGCTTCTAGCCAGCTAGATAGACTTGCAGACTATCTTGCTAGTTTGGTGTTAAACCTGCTATTGGGAGTTATGCTGTCCTGTCTGTGTTGTGATTAAGACTATGAGTGATAACTGGCAACTTAATGATTTTAGCTGTTGGAAACTGCAAGTATACCTTGTTAGGTAGCTGGTAAACTAAATTACAGAGTTGGTTTTTGGTAGTGTAATTCTCTCTCTTACACTAGCTAGGTATGAATAGCAATTTTTCTTCTTCTAATTACACAAATATGATCAACATTTGGTGATCTGGTGGGTGACATGGTGGCTTTGAGGAATGGCTTGATTTATTGGTTTGTCGATTGATTGGATGTATGTTGAATAGCTTGTTACATATAAGATAAATAGTGACAGTGCCAGGGTTAGGCAGTGGAATTAAATGGCTAGTTTACATTATTTTACCAGTGGGGTTGTTAGCTTGTACAATTGTTGATTGATTTGTCAAATTTATTGTGAAACAAGAAACCATGCAAGTTGTATATTTATAGGGAGGAGATTAATGAAAAACCATGCCCCTAGTCCTATAATGCAGCATTATAACGGTCATATCAGGTGACAAATCAAAACAACGCATTCTGGTTTTTCACGGGAAATCTCCAGATTATTTATTTATACAATAGGCCTATTGTTACATTACTGACATCTTTTTCAGTCTTTTATTCTATTCTGTTCTTAAGCCACCGCTTAAATCTGAAATAGGGTAGCCTATGTGTAATGGACTGTACTGAAGCTTGGACTAATTTGCCGAGTCGAACCTAGAATACTTGGGGTGCTGCAGTACTCCACGCGGCCAACCGTCAAGCAGTGTCGCATCTCATCTTTCATTCAAGTCAAGTCCTCTCTCTCTCTCTCTCTCTCTCTCTCTCTTTCTCTCTTTCTCTCTTTCTCTCTCTCCCTCCGACTTCTCCTCCTCCTCTATCAAACTCTCTTCCTCAACCTCTCTGTCCCTCTAAAACACGTCTTTCACAAACGAACTCCCGGTATGTTGCACCCAAACAAAACGTAACTATTGTACACTGGAATGTGCAGGCATCATTCCCAAACGTCACTTTCCATGAAATTCTCTGGTCATCCATAGGGATGTCATTCTGCAACATTTAATTAGAGAATTGTGTTGCTTGCTTTCCTGTTGATTTAAAATGCTAAAAGCATTAGCCTACCACGCATGTAAAAAAAAAAAACATGCTAATGAACAACATTATTATCAACAACAACAACAATAATAATAAAAATAATTATAGGCCGAATAATAATGCCAACTATAACTCTGCAATTGATTAGAATGATATGATATAGGTAGTTGAAGAATAGATCATTAAAATGCTGGAATTTAGCGTAGGTCATTAAAATTAAGTAGCCTATGTTTTCTGGGGAAATATGCTATGTAAATCACAATAATAATATTTTCATATTTATAGGAAGTTATAGCTACGTGAGAAATATTTACGCAAATTATAGTTCTTATATCTCGGATATATAGGCCTATTTATTTACATTTTAAGTCTCACTTAGAAGGTGATAAATTCACACCGCTCCACCTTAAATCCCGGTAGGCGACTGAACGCTTCCCCGGAGTCTTCTCTCTCTCTCAGCTGAGCTGAAGTTCTGTGGGTGAATAGATTGGGGGAAGGGAGCAGGCGCGATAGCTCCGCCTCGTCTGAACAGCCGCTGCGCGCTGCTGGAAGTAGCCTACACGGTTCGGACGGCTTCTTCTTCACTAGGTCTAAAGCAGCGGTGTGGGTTTACCGTTCGACTCGGAATCCGTTGTTAAAGTCGAATATTTTTGGATTTACTGCAAGAACACAACAATGAGAGAGCAGCTCAGAAAGTAAGTCGACGTTTTTAACTCATGCATTGGTGCAGTGAAGCCGAGAAAAGGTAGCGGCGAGCTGATAAACCGAGGACAGGGACAGTGTGAATGGGCTGTAAGCAGCGGCACGGAGGCAGCACCAGAGGCAGCAGATGTTCCAGTGTTGGTTGACCACAGCAGGTGTCCGGACTCTACCGCCACGATTCACTTCGGAGGACTGGCACTCTGTCATTTACGGCTTCCGTCGTGATCTGCAGTTAACAATGTCCGATTAAAATATGTCCCGACAACGCGATGCTGAGGAGTAGCCTATTTGTCGTGCCATTTATTTATTTATTTATTTATTTAATTAATTAATTTTGTATCACTGGTTTGCGTTGGTTCATGACATAAATCATCTTAAATATAATAGATCGCCGAGTTTGCAAGGTTATTTTAGTTTTTTTCAACGTTTACGTTTGCACCATATTGCAAGCTGGTTATCCCTCATATTCTCCTCCCAAACTAGCTGTCTTTTACAAAAGCAGAGATACGTCGATTTTGCTGCCTGTTCTATTGGGTGAATTTCATAGATTATGAAAAGCCTATATTTCATAAAACCTAACGTTAGCCAACGAAATCACGTATCTTAGCTAACGTTACCATGTATATTAGCTAGCTAGCTCGCTTGTAATTGATCATCATGGCAAATCAAACTCTGTAAAATATGTTTTTATTATTACTTTTCTTGGGGTGCATTACATTCCCGCGGCATCCATATGAAGGTTGCTTGGTCGTTTTCAAAATATGCTGGAAATATGGAAAAGGAGACTGCATCTTTGTTAGCTGACTGCCAAGCTAGGTAACGTTACGTTACCTCCCATTGCCGTCCTTCCAGCATATATCCAAGCAGGTAGCTTTGTGCTAGCTAAACCCCGAAGAACGGAATGCGATCGAGGCGGGCGGCCGTTGTTTGTTTTATTGCAGAAGACTGCACCTCGACTAAAATAGTCCTTCCGAGCGCCTCTTTTCACCTCTATTTTCAGCGACTGAATGTGTCTGAACACGTTTGATATTGCGCCGTGAAGTGCCGTATGCATGTCTAAGCGTTGTAGCGCAGTGTTATAGTCTTGCAGGTGGGAATTGAGCATTTGCTAACGTTAATGAAAAAGCTTGATGAACGATATACTGAATCCAAAACTATGGCAGTTGTTTGGGTTTTGCCACAGAGACAAACAATCATTTGTCTATCTGAGTATCTGTGTGTAGTGTGCGTAACGTTAGTGTGTGGTGGATTTGCATGGTGCCCTTGGTTTAGTCTATGTAGGTTGACACAGATTCAGCGCTAGAGCTTCAAAGACGAGGTCGGGCGTACCAGTCAGTGTGAAGACGGATATGTCTGTTTTCAGGATATGGCATATATATTTTAATGGAAGGTTTTTCCAATTATATTTTACATATATTGTTCACCTGTATTGCATTATATGACATTTATGTTGCGTGATGATGCATTCTATTACACGAGGCTATACTGTGTTGAGGTGTTCCACAGTGTGCGTGTCGTGAAGAAACCTTAACATTTTTATTATTTCTGGGGGTGTACATGCAGGTCTGACTGACTTTCTGTGTGTGTGTGGGTGGGTGGCTGGATGGGTAAGGGGTCTTTGTATGCATGCACGTGTGAGTATTCCTGTGTGTTTTGACGTTACAGAGTCCGGTTTGTTGTGTGTGTCTGGGTTCATACAAACTGGACATTGGCAATTTCCTTTCTTGAAGATTTGATTAATTTTAATAGGGCTGTTAATAAAATTCAGAATCTTTGAAAGGCCTCATACTCAGGAAATATCATAGTAGGATCAAATGTGACCCATTGTATGAAGGCTGAAGTGATATAGTGACAAAGTACAATAAAGTAGCATCATACATGCTTCATCCCAACTATTGTGCAGAGAAATACATTGGCACTGAAACAATCAGGGCATGATCGTGGAAACAAATAAAGTTATTTGTTCAATATTTAACAAAGCTGTTGAGAATTTGCCCAATGTCATTTAAAAACTGCCTTTGAAAAGGCTGTTTTTCCACCAGGCAAGACTTCTGGATTCCAAAATCCCGAGAAATAAGACTGCTTAAAAACTGAAAGCGTTGTGTAATGTAATGTGTGTGTGTACCTGTGTCTTCCACTACTACGTGGTTGGTGTGTACTGTTTGTGTAAAGTGTATTTATTGAGTCATAGATCCATCTGAATAGACCCCAATGTATGCTGCTGTGAAAATGAGTCGGCAGAGCCCGGATGTCACTTAATACAGAACTGAAGGAACCATTACTTTGTTCCAAACATCTAACAGAATAATGTGAATGTCTAAAAAAAGCTTTCTACTTGAGAAGTCTGCTTACTTGTTGTACTCAGTTAGTAGCCTCTAACATCACAACAATAAGTAGAACTTAAATGATTTAGGTATAGGGGGAGATTCTTTCACAATCACCCTGACCAGAGTGGGCTGTAGTCAAACTGGCTTCTGTGGTTAGCTGTAGTTTCTCCCAGTTCTATTAACTAATATGTACAAAATCCAGCAGAGCTGGTGGCGCACCAAGGTGATCACTCCAGATGTGGTGATGGTATTTTTGGGACTGATGTCATAGTGTAGCGGGAGGAAAAGAAGAGATTATGGGATCCATCTGCTGAGACTCCACGTCCTGAAGACTCACCAGTCCATGAGCCAATCAGAGATTCATAGTGCCGACGGGGAACCAATGATGTGTATATGGGGGAGGAGCAATACCATTCAGAAATCTGCACTGGGAAGTACATGTACAAGTATAACACAACAGTGTTGGGCTGCTGGATGGCTCATTAATTTATAAGCCTCAGATGAAATCCAGACCGTGCCAGTTCCGACTGGCCGGCAGCTCCGCAGGGTGACGTGAACTTGCCGTTTGCGTTGCCCAGACAATTGGGGGGATTCAGTCGGACAGGGATCCGCGTGCATTGCTGGTCGACCGGGGGCCCATAGCTTGCAGTCAAAGCCACTTATGAAAGGTCCCTCCTCCGACTCCGCTCTGTGAGAGCTTACCTGTAGTCTGCTATTTGAAAAGAGGCAGCTGCATGGTGACACCACGTGTTTATCGGAGGAGAACCGTGGGTGTCTACATTCACCCATGCTCAGCCCCACGGTGGGTGCCAAATTTATTAGAAGAAGAAGAAACACAACAGTGTTGTAGTTGTTTTTTGCTTCATTGGGTTATAGTTTGACTGAGTATCTGAGTATGCTTTGGCATTTGTATGGATGATTAAGGAGGAGTTTGACCTAACAGGAAAAAATCCCATGTAATACTAGATAACACAAAACAAGTTTGAACAGAATCTCAACGCTTGTCAAGAGATAATTGGTGGTAATGACGCTTGTCTTTGTCTGCATTAAAATTGAAAGCATAACCATGAGCTCATTTAAAAATACAACCTTTTGTTCCTAAGTGTAATTGTTCTCCTCGAGTTTACCTGGTGAAATGATCCGCCGGGATTGTTATGGGTCTGTCCCGAATGATCCTAAAGTGTAAATTTGTCCCGATAAATGGGCAGTCCGTTGAATCCAGAGTCGCCAGCTCTGTGTAGACTACTACCGCACACAGTGTGTAGATGGGACCTCTACTTAGGGATTAGAGTTTAACTTTTTTTTAAATGTTGTTATTCCATGCATTTAAAAACCTCTCTGCGCCCCAGCAGCGTAGAAGCAGAACGACAGTAGCTAGCTATTTGATTTAGGCTTAGTTAGTCATCTTGTTTTGATTTTCAATGGTATCAATTTAGCCATGATGAGTAATTAAAAAGTAAAGACTACTTTTAACAATTTCCACAGTCGTTATTACAATACTCAACATACCAGAATTGGTGACTAGGCTATATTTTCAAGTTGAATAATTTAGTGAGACATGTTTTTTTGCCTGAAACACATGAAAGGAAGTTGATGTAATTCTGTATCAAATCAAATCAAATCAATATTTATTTATATAGCGTATTTCACAACAAGTTGTCACAATGCGCTTCACAGAAAAAACCCAGCCTAAACCCCCACAAGAGCATGCCAGAGGCAACAGTGGCAAGGAAAAACTCCCTGGTGTAATTAGGAAGAAACCTTGGGAGGAACCAGACTCAAGGGGGGAACCCATTCTCCTCAGGTCGGCTCAGGGTCTAGATCTTAATGACCAGCATGGTCAAACTGACTGGCAATATCCATGATAGTGGAAATTGCAGCAGCTAGATGGCAGTCACTGCTGTTACATGGTGTTACTGTACCGCTAATATGAACACTTATATGTTTATATGTGCGCTATCATCAGTATGTATTGGTATCATTGTGAATCAGTCATCCTGGATTTTGACTTGATTGTGGGTTTTAGAGAGAGGGTGTCAAAGTCAAACTACACACCTGGGTGTTAAAGCTGTCACCCTACACACACACACGCACACAGTGACACATTCTCCCAGTACAAATGCCCCTTTTTTACTTACAAAATGTTCAAGATCTGCTGAAATTTTGGGTGGCTTGAATGAAAAAGCATTATCATTGAACTGAACTGTTATAGGCCTACATTAATTTATATAGGAGAGGTACACGCCATTTTAGGCACATGTACACCCCTGGGAGAATACCAAAAAACATCTTATCATTAACTGATATGCATGGAATTTAGTGCATCTGTTCGGCTGTCTTTTATCCTTTTAAGTTTGTCTTTTAGATAATGTTAAGACCGCTACAGCCTTCATTTTACAGCTATTGATGAAATGACATTCAACACTGTAGATAAGACACAACAGTGTGTTAGGCGGATTCTCGTTTTTTTGGCTAAATAAATTCAAATTCATGACTTCCGGCGAAGAGAATGATTTTGAATTGGTGTAGTTGCAATGGGCAATCTGTTAGACATCCTGAAGTGTAGAGAGTGGTTTTGTGCCAAGGATAAAGCAACAATACACCGATCTGTTTGAAAGGAAGTGGTTTCTGGATTGTAACCTCTTACCACTCTTTCCAACCAGCTAGCAATTTCAGCAGATAAGTGGAACTGCAAGTTGCTTGGGTCTCACTTTAGGTATTCTGTCTTTGCAAATCTGCAGTGTTAGCTTTGTAGCTAGCTTCATTAGATAAAATTCAAGGAAGTGTGCAAACTAACAAAGTAGATCAATAAAGATTTCTTGCCTTTTTCTCGAGGGAGTTTTTTCTCGCCATAGTTACCCTTGGCTGGCTTTCTGGGACACAGGCCCATAATGTCTGTGCATGATTTGAGACATTGGTTCTTTGTGAAAAGGACATTGGCTCTTTGTTATACAAATAAAACAGAATTGCAAGGAATGGAATGAAATAATGTTTGTATCTATAATTAAAAATGGATATAATGCCTGCAGCTTATCTACTGCAGTTGTGAGAAAGTTCTTTCAGATGTATCTTATATTACTTGAAACTTTTCAGGTTTGTACAGGTAATAGGAATATGTTTTCATGGTAGAAATGTTGTTTTCATAAAGCTCATGGTCATTTTAAAATGGTTTTGTTTTAACATCAGTTCCTGTTAAATCAAACAGTGGTGCTCTCCCTGGCTTTGCAGGACAAGATTCCTGGTACATAATTTCATATTTTCAAATATTGCATAAATCCCATTTTTAATTTAATTTATAAACCGTTACACAGTATTTTCTACTCATTGTGTCATTTGCATATGCTTGGCCCAGGTAATAATGAATTGTATGAAATAAATATTTATAATAATTATATAGTGTAAATTATTGTGTAAATGATGAAAGCATAAGTTTAAACATTGAGAGCGAGCATTTCATTTTTTTGGTGATGTTACATTGTTTGTGATTTTGTTTTCCGATTTCACATACCTAAATATTTCACTGCACCTCACAAAATATCAACAAGTCACCTGTCATATTACATTACATTACATTACATTATAGGCATTTAGCAGACGCTCTTATCCAGAGCGACTTACACATCATTTCTTTTGCATTTATACATAGTATCCATTGATACAGCTGGATACATACTGAAGCAATGCAGGTGAAGTACCTTGCTCAAGGGTACAACGGCAGTGTCCGACCTGGGAATCGAACCTGCAACCTTTCGGTTACAAACCCAGTTCCTTAACCATTATACCACACTGCCGCCCATATATTCTTGCGTATTGACTGATAGGATGCCACGCCCAGTACAATAGCCCACTCCTGGCCTGCATGTAGGTTACAGTGATGGATTTCACAGGACCTGAGCTTGGGGGTGTGGCTATGACTCAGGTAATCACTTCATGTGAACTCACCTACAGCCGGTGTTCCATCAGTGCAGTGCGGAATGTGTCACGTGAAGGTTTTGTGAACAGAGAACAGTGCTGCTTTCTGACGGCAACGTTTGCTGCAACATTTTCTCACTTTTCACCAAAACGGTGGACGTCGGGCGTTTGTGGCTGAATTGTGTCAGCAGATTGATTGTAACGTTTGTGTTCCCACTCCGTCACACGTTTCCCAGTTTTTTTCGGTAATTTCTGTGTTCTCTGTAATTTCTTGCTATTTCCTTTTTTCAGTACTAATGATTACTAATTTACTAACTTCATAGAATTAAGGTTTACTAATTTACTAATGACTAACTTCCTTATAATGTTTGGAGATACTAATCTACTAACCTCATAGAAATTAGGGCTTTTACTAATCTACTATCTAACGTCATCTTCTCTTCACTACAGTGGTCTCTCTTTTCTGCCTTTACTATCACTATCCTCTTTCCTGATTTTCTCGTTAACTCTTCTACTCGCTACAGCTGATTCTCGTTTCCGCTTTCTGCTCTCTTTAATTTGTTGCACCTGTCTGTGAGTGTATTTAAACCCTGTCTTAGCTTGTGTTCACTGCGAGATTGTTGCCTCAGTTTACTGTTTACACTTTTGAGCATTATTCCATTGTTGGATTTCACGTTTTGACCTTGTTTGTTTACGACCATGTCTTTTGCCAGTTCTATTCCTGACCCTGTTTTGTTTTCTCAACTACGAGTTTGCCTAGCGTATATCTGTACCTTTGCCTCGCGGATTGCCTACCTGTTATGAACCTGCCATTTTCAGTACCGTGCCTCCGCTGACAGATATTCTGGATCTCGACCCTTGCCTGGACTTTAACCACGAACCCTGATTTTTGGACTTTGCATTTGCGGATTGCCTCCTTGTGTTTTTGACCCTTGCATTGATTCTACTATGAACTGCCTAATGCTCTGTACTGTGCAACTGCGTGTAATAAAATCTCGTTTGGGAGTTTTATTTTACGTCTGGCTTCGAGTCCACCTTTTTGGGTTCTACATCTGTGCCTGGTTGTCACAGAACAATCTCGCCATCATGAACCCAGCAGACTCCGACCTGGTCCAGAACACACTTATGAACCAGGGAGCTATCATTGAGCAACACAACAGGGGCCTCGCCGAACTCAACGAAGGCATGAGGAGGATGTTCGGCGAACTAACAAGGCTGACTATCGCTCAGCAGCCTCCGGCCCCACCTCTAGTGGTCACCACTTCTCCACCAGCAGCACCCCCAGTCTCTCCAGGAGCCATGTACTACAGGGAACCGCAGAAACCTGCACCGGAGCGCTACACCGGCGAACCTGACCGATGCAAGGCCTTCCTGTTGCAGTGTGACCTTGTGTTCCGCCAGCAGCCTCAGACCTACTGCGACGACAGCAGGAAGATCGGCTACGTCGTGGGTTTGCTGAAAGGGAAGGCTCTCGACTGGGCTACAGCTATTTGGGCGGAGAAGGCTTCCGGCTTCACCTACCTCACCTTCATGCAGGAGATGCGAAAGGTCTTCGAACATCCCTCCAGTGGTCAAGATTCTTCCCTGAAACTGCTCGCGCTGCGTCAAGGTGCTAGGAGCGTGGCGGATTACTCCATCGACTTCCGTACCCTCGCCGCGGTCACTGGCTGGAACGACGCGGCCCTTATCGATGTCTTCCAGACTGGCTTGAGCGAGGGGGTGGCAGAAAAACTGGCGGTTCGGGACCCGGCAGATAACCTAGAGATTCACTCATCAACTTAGCTATTCGGATCGATAACCGGATCCGACAGTAAGCATGAGAGGCAGCCGCCATCCTCCGTAGCCAGCTATCTTACCCCCGCTTCTGCAATGCCACTGCCCTCCACCAGGGAGAATCCTGTTCAGCCAGAAGAGACCATGGACTGTGGGAGAATCAGGAGCAAGGTCACGCCCGAAGTCTGGAGCGTGTTTTTACTGTGGCTAAATGGGACATTCAGTTAAGAACTGTAACGTGCGGCCAAAAAGATAAGGCTCGGCAGTTCGAATGGGATCCCTGATGAGCCAAACCCAACATCTCAATAACCGCATCAGACTATATCTCCCAGCCATCTCACATCAGCATCAGACACACTAAGTCTTCATTCTCATCGATTCAGGAGCTGATGAGAATCTGATCAACACTGCCATGGTGACTAAGATCGGCCTTGCCACACAGCCTATCCCGAACCCCGTGGACGCCTTAGTCGTTGATGGGCGACTTTTTAGTCGCATCATCCACGTCACAGAACACATCCGACTAATCGTTTCTGGAAATCACCAGGAAGGCATTAGTTTTCATGTTGTCTCCTCACCCCATGACTCCTTCATCTTGGGTCTACCTTGGCTAAAACAACGCAACTCTCACATTGACTGGTCCACCAGCAAGATTCTGAACTGGAGTAAGAACTGTCACAATCTCTGCCTAAAGTCAGCTCTTGCACCAGCAGAGGGTGCCCGTGCTCCATCTGAACCATTCACTCCATTCCAAGAAAATACCATGAACTAAGCCAAGCTTTTAGCAAAGATCAAGCTCAAGCATTGACCCCTCACAGACCTTATGACTGTGCCATTGAACTGCTTCCTGGTGCTCCACTGCCCTCAAGCCATCTCTACAATGTGTCTAGGCTAGATAGGGAGGCCATTGAGACTTACATTCGGGACTTTCTTGCTACCGGCTTAATACGTCCCTCCTCCTCTCCACTCGGTGCCGGGTTTTTTTGTGTACAAAAGAAAGATGGGACACTCCGCTCGTGTATTGATTACCGGGGTCTGAACAACATCACCATAAGAAACAAATACCCTCTGCTTTTAATCGACTCAGCTTTCCATCCTCTTCATAAAGCGACCGTATTTACCGAGCTGGACGTCCGTAACGCCTACCACCTAGTCCGCATACATGAAGGGGACGAGTGGAAAACAGCATTCAACACTCTTCTAGGGCACTTTGAATATCTGGTCATGGCATTCGGCCTCACTAACGCTCCAGCTGTCTTCCAGGCTTTCGTCAATGATGTGCTCTGCAATGTTTTGGGTCGAACCATCTTTGTGTATCTTGACGACATCCTCATTTTTTCCAAGACCTCTGATAATCACAAGAACCACGTAAAACAAGTCCTTCAACGTCTCCTTGAGAACAGACTATGTTAAAGCAGAGACATTTTTTTTCCACAGCGACTTTGTTGAATTTATCGGATTTATTCTGGAGAAAGCCCAAATAAGGGCAGATCCAAGGAAAGTACAGGCAGTCACAGACTGGCCCACTCTGTCTACGCGCAAACAACTGCAACGATTCTTGGGATTTGCAAACTTTTACAGAAGATTAATTCGGGACTACAGCCGCGTGGTGGCGCAACTAACTTGCCTAACCTTGCCCACACTTCCTTTCAAATGGACTCCAGAGGCGGAGAACGCATTCCTCAAAGTCAAGAAGCAGTTTGCCACAGCACCCATCCTCATTCATCCCGAGCCCAAGAGACAATTTATTGTTGAAGTGGACGCTTCTGACAGTGGGGTCGGGCAGTTTTGTCTCAACTGTCTCTGACAGACAACAGTCTCCATTCTTGTGCATTTTTTTCACAAAAGACCTCTCCCGCTGAGCGTAATTACAACGTTGGGAACCGTGAACTGCTCGCAGTCAAGCTGGCACTTGAAGAATGGAGACGTTAGCTGGAAGGAGATGAAGAGCCGTTTATCGTCTGGATGGATCATAAGAAATTAGCCTACCTCCAGACGGCTAAGAGGCTGAATTCTTGACAAGCCCGGTGTTTTTTGGCCGATTTCGTTTTACCCTCACATATCACACAGGGTCCAAGAATGTTAAGCCTGACGTGCTTTCCAGGCATTTTGACACCGACTCTCTTCCCATGGAACTTGAAAACATCCTATCCCCTTCCTGCACCA